>PJEM01006281.1:0-114785 GCA_004023845.1 Helogale parvula | reverse complement strand
AAATGACGATCAGAGACGCAACCCAGAAGGCCCCGACGGTGACGATTTGAGAGAACACCCTCCCCACATGAAGCCGAGACCCCAAAACGTCACACATTGGTGTCGAGATGAATGAGAACAAAACTGCCCTACCCTTCACTCCCTGGGGACGACGAGGCAAATTGCTTATACTGAACATTGGCAAGAAGTGGAAGGGGGAATAACTCTCTCTCTTAGAATTTGTAGCTGCAAGCCAAGCCTATTAAGAGGCTTGAACTTACTCTACTTGGGTGGTCCAGAAATAGCAAGCCAAGAATGTAGTTTAAAGTGGTCTCAAGATGGTAATGACCACAGGCTCCTGGCAGAAGTCAATGCAAATCCCTACAGTAGGAATCCACCTTCAGCACAGTCTCAAAGATTACCCAAAGGTAAAATTCCGATAGATGAGCTCACGGTCACAATTACAAGACATACAAGGAAAGCAGGTGTCCTGAGGGAGAGTCAGCAGAAATAACAAATAGATTCAGATCCCCAAAGGCTTCAACCACTGGAATTATCAGATACAGAATTTAAAATAATTGTATATATTTGATAACATTTCCAAAGGGTAGTGAAAATTTAAGTGAAGAGTATCTATAATAGTGACTTCATGGATTTAAAAAAGAGATAAAAATGAAAATTATAGGAGCACCTGGCTGGCTCAGTCAGTAGAGCATGTAACTCCTGATCTCGGAGCTGTGAGTTTGAGCCCTCTATTAGGTGTAGAGATTAGTTAAAAATAAAATATTTTACAAAAAAGAAAAATATAATGACTAAAATTTAAAATTATGTAGATGAATTTAATGACAAATTAGACACAGTGAAAAAAAATGGAACAGAAAGCACAGAGGTAGAAAATACCAAAGAGAGAGGAAGAACCATGGAGATTAGTGTGAAAAATTATAACACATACCTAATCATGGTTACAGAAGGAGAGGTGAGAAAGAATGGGGCAGAGACCATATTTGAAGAGATAGTAGTCATTGAATCAGTCATTATATCTGAGAATTTTCCATAAGCAATGGAAATAAATAGCTGTAGATTTAAGAACCTAAGAAACCAAACAGGGTAAATAAAAAGAACTTAACACCTTCTAGTGTTACTAGATTTGGCACATAAGACTCCTAGCTCATTTGAATTTCAGAAAAACAAGGAAGAAATTTTTTTAGTGTATGTCCCATGTAATATTTGGAACCTACTTATACTCAAAATTTAGGGGCACCTGGGTGGCTCATTCAGTTAAGTGTCTGACTTCATCTCTGGTCACAATCTCATGGTTTGAGGGTTTGAACCCTGCATCCAGGTCTGTGCTGACATCTTGGAGCCTAGAGCCTGCTTCAGATTCCGTGTCCTGTCCCCCACCCTCTCTCTGCCCCCCCCCACTTATGCTCACTCTCTCTCTCTCTCAAAAATAAATAAATATTAAAAATTGTTATTTATCTGCAATTTAAATTTAACTGGGTACCCTGTTTTTTTTTTTTTGGCAACTCCAACATCTAGACCCCTTACAATAAAACTGCAAAACCCCAAGGAAAAAGAGTGCATAAAAAAAGCCAAAGAGAGAAGATGATGGGATCTAAGTCAACAGCCGTGAGACTGACACCTGACTTCTCAAAAAGCGATACCAGAAGTCGGGGGAATGCGATCTTTGATGTGATGGAAAAACATACCTAGAATCTATATCTAGAGAAAATCTTTTTAAATGAGACTAAAACAAAGACGTTTTCAAACAAAAACCGAACAACTTTGCAAGAAACAGATCCTCGTTTTAAAAAATGCTAAAGCACTCCTTCAGGCAGGAGAAAAGAAATCCCAGATGGAAGGTAGTGGAAGCAAGGAATGAAAAGCAAGGAAGACAGTGAGTATGTGGGTAAATCTAAGCAACAAATATGACCAAACCATTAATACCAGATGGTAGTAAAAAACCAAAGTAGAATTAAAATATATCACAACAATAGACTGGAAGAAGGATGATGATGTTTTGGCCTTCACTCGGGAAAAAGGATAATAATAATTAATTATTATATTTGACTAATGAAGTGAGTATGTTAACATTTCCAAGTAATGACTAAAATCATAGCAATAAAATATACAGCTTTCAAAGAGACTGTTAGGATAAAATGAGAAAAATAATCCATCTCCCCAATATGACTGGAAAAGACAAGAAAAAAAAGATCAGAAAGGCAAAATGAATAAAAATTTAAAAATCCAAATAAATCATTAATTACCCAAAATGTCAATTATCAGAGATTTTTAAAAATATAGGTAAGTACCACTTACTAGTTACATAAGTGCCCAGAAGGATTTAAAGTAAAAGAATGGAAAAAGATAAGCAAATAAGAACTAAATGAGAAAGATGGAGTAAACATATTAACATCAGAAAAATGTACTTTTTTTTAATAGTGAAAAATTTGTATTTAGATTTAGCCAGCTGGACTCAGTGAGATAATCCCAGTGTTGTTGGCAACATCCAGTGCGTCTTAGTCAGCAGCTAGGCCAACACACGTCTTCCTTTCTCCATCGGGCTATCAGAGTGTTGACCTTGGCCACGTCCGTGTCATCGAGCTTCTTCACAGTCTGTTTGATCTGGTCCTTGTTGGCTTTGACATCCACAGTGAACACAAGTGTGCTGCCGTCTTCTATTTTCTCCATGGCCAACTCTGTAGTCGGGGGAACCTTGATGGCATAGTGGTCAACGTGATTCTCCTGGGGGAGCTCTTTGGAGGATATTTGCGCTGTCTTTGGAGACGCAGTGTTTTGGGCCATCAGAACGTATGTGACCTGGGGATCTTCTTCTTTTTTAATGACTATGGGCACCTTCCAGCCCCGCTTTCTTGGCCTTCAACATCTTTGCTTCAATTTCGGTTTTGGCTTCGGCTTTGGAAGGGTCAGGGGTTTCCATCGTCACCTTTGGCACCATCTTGATGAAAGGACAGAAAAATATACTTTAATGCAAAAAGTATTATTAGGAATGAAGAAGGTCACTAAAGAATGATAAAAGGTCCAATCATCAGAAGATAAAACATTCTAAACCTGTATGCAATCAATAACATAAAATTAAAACTTCTGAGGAAAAACTGATGGAACTATAGGAAACATTGACAATTCCACCATATTACAGTAGGGATTTTAACACACTTTTCTCAGTAGTTGATAGATAACACAAACCAAAATACCAGTAAGCATACAGAAAATTTGACACAATTAATAAGCTTGATCTGATGGTCACATATAGAACACTGCAGTCAATATATTCTCAGGAATACATGAATCAATCTTCATGAGCATTTCAAAGATTTTGGTGTCCTATAGATCACATTCTTTAAGCATAATGCAAAGAAAATTTAAATCAATAACAACATAATAGAGAAACCCCATATATTTCCAAATTTAAAAGCATTTCTTTTTTTTTCTTTTTAAACTTGTATTTAAATTCTAGTTCATTTACATATGTGCAATATTGGCTTCAGGGGTAGAATTCAGTGATTCATTGCTTACATACAACACCCGGTGCTCATCATAAAGCTGCCTCCTTGATACCCATCACTCGTCTAGCCCATCCCCCACCCTCCTCCCCTCCATCATCCTTTAGTTTGTCCTCTATCGTTAAGAGTCTCTTATGGTTTCTTTCCCTCTCTCTTTTTACCCCCTTCCCATGTTTTGTTTCTTAAACTCCACATACAAGTCAAAACATATGGTATTTGTCTTTCTCTGACTGACTTCGCTTAGCATAACACACTATAGCTCGGTCCACGTCATTGCAAATGACAAGATTTCATTCTTTTTTTAATGTTTTATATATTTTTGCAAGTGAGAGAGACAGAACGTAAGTGGAAGGGGCAGTGAGAGAGGGAGACACAGAATCCAAAGGAGGCTCCAGGCTCTGAGCTGTCAGCACTGGGGCCTGATGCAGGGCTCAAACTCATGAACCATGAGATCATGACCTGAGCCAAATGACCTGAGCCAAAGTCAGACACTTAACTGAGAGCCAAAATCTTCTTTATACCAAAAGATATACCAAATCTTCTTTATCTATTCATCATTCTGTGGACATATGGGCTTTTTCCATAGTTTGTCTATTGTTGATAATGCTGCTATAAACATTGGGATGCATGTACCCCTTTGAATCTATATTTTTGTATCCTTTAGGTAAATACCTAGTAGTGCAATTGTTGGGTCATAGGGTAGTTCTATTTTTAACTTTTTGAGGAACCTCCATACTGTTTTCCACAGGGCTGCACCAGTTAGCATCCCCGCCAACAGTGCAAGAGGGTTCCCCTCTGTCTGCATCCTCGCCAATACCTGTTGTTTCTTGCTGGTTAATTTTAGCCATCCTGACAGGTGTGAGGTGATATTTCATCATGTTTTTTTAAAATTTTTAATGTTTTATTTATTTTTGATACAGAGACAGCGCATGGGAGGGGGAGGGGCAGAGAGAGAGAAGGAGACACAGAACTGGAAGCAGGCTCCAGGCTCTGAGCTAGCTGTCAGCACAGAGCCTGACATGGGGCTCGAACTCACGAATGTGAGATCTGACCTGAGCCAAAGCCGGAGGCTTAACCGACTGAGCCACCCAGGCACCCCTTCATCATGGTTTTGATTTGTATTTCCCTGATGAAGCATATTTTCATGTGTCTATTAGCCATCTTATTGTTATCTTTGGAAAAATGCCTATTCATGTCTTCTGCCCATTTCTTAACTGGATTATTTGGTTTTTGGGTGTTGAGTTTGGTACGTTCTTTATAGATTTCGGATACTAACCTTCTATCAGGTATGTCATTTCCAAGTATCTTCACCCATTCCATAGGCTGCCTTTTAGTTCTGTTGATTGTAAAACCATTTCTAAATGACTCATGGAGCAAAATAGGAATCACAATGGAAATTAGAAAATATTTCGAATTGAATGATAATGAGATATTTCATGTTAAAACTTGTGGGATAGGGGAGCCTGGGTGGTTCAGTTGGCTAAATACCAACTTTGGCTCAGGTCATGGTCTCACAGTTTGTGAGTTCAAGCCCCATGTCAGTCTCTGTGCTGACATCTCAGGGACTGGAGCCTGCTTTGGATCCTGTGTCCCTCTCTCTCTCTCTCTCTCTGCCCCTCCCCGGCTCACATTCTGTCTCTCTCTCCTCAAAAATAAAATAAACATTAAAAATTTTTTTAAATTTATTTTTGAGAGAGAGAGACAGTGTAAGCCGGGGAGGGCCAGAGAGAGAGGGAGACACAGAATCTGAAGCAGGCTGCAGGGTCCGAGCCAGCTGTCAGCACAGAGCCCAACACGAGGCTTGAACCCACCAACTGCAAGATCACAACCTGAGCCAAAGCCAGCTGCTTAACCTACTGAGCCACCCAGGCGCCCCTCTCTCACACTTTAAATCTCTCCCCCTTCTTCTATCTCATCTCATTCTCCTCCTTCTTCTATCTCATCTCATTCTGACTCAGCCAGTAAAAGTTCTCTGACTTTTGAGGACATATTTAACTAGATTGAGCCCACCTGATAATCTAGGTTACCCTGGCCATCTCGAAGTCCCTTAATCACATCTCCAAAGTCTCTTTTGCCATATAAGGTAATACAGTCACTGCTCTCAGAGATTAGGACATGGACATCTTTGGGAGATCTTATTCTACTTACAAAGGAATATTCTATAATTGTTATAAACCCTTCAAAAATGTCAACGTAAATAAAGGGTTTTTCTTTAAAGGCCGGTGAACTGTTGTAGATTAAAGTAGAGCAAAGAGACAAAACTACTAAATGTACTTTAGTAGTGCAATGTGCAATACTTAATTGAATCTTAGATTTAAAAGAGATAAAACAGCTGTAAATTTAATTATTGTGACAATGGGGAAATTTGATTATGACTGTATATTAACAATAATATTTTATCAATGTTAAATCTCCCAAGTATGATTGTTGTATTGTATTGCTATTATGTAGGAGAATGTCCTTGTTCTCAAGAAATATGTGCTTAATTGTTTCAGAGTAAAGTATCATGATGTCTCTAACTTACTTTAAAATTGTTCTGAAAAACACAATGAGCGAAAGAGGGTATAGATGTGGCAAGTTGTTAATATTTAGTGAATCTAAGTAAAGAAAGAATATGCATTCACTGTCCTATTCTTACAACTTTGAGTAGGTTTGAGATTGTTGGAAATTAAAACTTGTGACAAAATTAATGCTGAAAGAGAAACAAGATTAACAAAACTGAAAGGAATTTTGATAAAATGGATAAAAATCAAAAAGAAGAAAAGCACAAATAATAATAGAAAAGAAGGTATAACTACAGATGTTGTGGGGATTTAAAAAGATAATAAGCAGATATTATAAACAATTATATGCCAATAAATTTGAATGTTTACATGAATCAGACAAATTCCAAGAAAAAAAAATCTAGCTTACCAAAACTGACTCAGGAAGAAATAGAAACTCTAAATAACTCTAAAACCACTAAAGAATTTTGCTCCAATAAAAATTCCCAAGGGGCGCCTGGGTGGCTCAGTGAGTTAAGCATCTGACTCTGGCTCAGGTCATGATCTTGCGGTTTGTGGGTCTGAGCTTCACCTTGGGCTCTGTGCCAATGGCTCAGAGCCTGGACCCTGCTTCAGATTCTGCATATCTCTCTCTGCCTCTCTTTTGCTCATGCTCTGTCCCTCTCTCTCTCAAAAATAAATAAGCATTAAAAAATAATTTAAAAAACAAAAATAAAAATTCCCAAAAAGGAAAGATCAATACACGTAGTCTTATCAACAAAATATTTTTATTTTATTTTAATTATTTTTAACCAACAAAATCTCTAATGTAAGTATTTCCAAAATTACACAAACTATTCCAGAATAATAGAAAAGAAGGAACATTTCCCAACTCAAGAGAAGAACAAAATGAGGACCTTTCTTTAAAGATATCTAAAACAATTTTAAAGCTATTCATTATTAAGACAATGAAATATTGGCATGGGGATCAACAAAATGAATGGAAAATCAATGGAAAGAATAGAGAGCCTGACCAGTTTGGCTTTGTAGATCAATGAGAAAAGGGCAGGCTCTTCAGTAATTGCTGCTGGGACCCTGGTTACAAATACGGGACAGGGGAATGAAACTGAATCCTTACCTCACACCATACACTGAAACTAGTTCCAGGGAGATTAAAGGTGTATAAAACTTTTTAGCAGACAAAAGAAATTAATTTTAATAACTTTGTGATGGGGAAGGGCTTCTTAAGACAAAAAAGAACTTACCATAGGGGCACCTGGGTGGCTCAGTTGGTTAAGTGCCAGCTTCAGCTCAGGTCATGATCTCGCGTTTAGTGGGTTAGAGCCCCGCGTCAGGCTCTGTGCTGACAGCTCAGAACCTGGAGCCCGCTTCGGATTCTGTGTCTCCCTCTCTCTGTCTCTCAAAAATAAATAAAAGACATTTAAAAAATTAAAAGAAAGAACTTACCATAAAGGAAAAGAATAGTAAACTTAATTACATTAAAATACGAACTTTCATCAAAACACATCATAAAGAGAATGAACAAACAAGGCATGAACTAGGAAAAAACATTTGCCATCCATTGTCAGAATTAACATAAAGAACTTCTACAAACCAAGAGGCAAAAGATGAAACAATCCAACAGACAAAAGATTTAAAATAAGCACTTCACAGAAGAGGAAACCGATGACTAATGAAACATGTAATGACATCCAACCTCTTTGGTATTCAGGAAATTCGAATTAAACTATAATGTGTTACCACATTTTCAAAACCAAAAACCTACTCATACTAATCGAATATTGTAGAACAGCACAGCATTGAATACGGATGGTCATAAAACACCTCCGCTTGATTCCTGATCTCGAAAAAAACACATTTACTGCTGGCGGTAGTGTAAATTGGTCCGAGCCCTTTGAAAAACAATGTTCCTTCTATAGAAAAGTTGGCAATGTGTACTCCCTTGAAGCAGCAACTCCACTCCTAGGGTACACCTAGAATATTCTAAGAAACTCTTGCACCTTCACCACAGAGGACGGACAAAATGCTCTTAGCAGAACTGCTTGTAATGGCAAAATCTGGAAACAACCAGAAAGCGGATGAACTGTAGAATGCATAGATTAAACTGTGGGATAGCCATACGGTGGAGAAAATACATGAATTACAACTACATGCAGCTACCCAGCCGTATTTCAGGAGTAAAATGCTGAATACTAAAAGCAAGTCACAGAAGAACACAAGATTCTGTTTTTATAAAGCTTAAAACTCAAAAAGGAGATAGTATTTATTCTTAAAAACATAGTCGTCTGAATAAACTACCTCTGAGAAGTGAGGTTTAAGGGGATAAAATTGGGAGGGTGTCACACAAAGAATTTTGAAAGTAGCGGTAAAAATTTACTTTTCTTAAATTGGATGAGGGGTGATGGAGGAAAAGGCAGGAAGTGATTCATGAGTTCAGGAGAGGAGTTTTGCAAGTCAATCCTCACTGAAAGGAGGAAAGAGGTTAAAGTTCCCTTCACTGAGTGCGTTGAGAAGCAGAGATGAGAAATTGGGAGAGACACAAAAAAGGGAGTAAGGAGTTAGGAGAGTCTCAGGACAATGGTAAGTGGAGACGGCTAGTTTGGGGGGGAACAGGCAATGGAAAGGCCAGTATTAACTACCCATTAGAGTCTTTAACATAATCCTTAATGATCCCACCAAAGAGGCATTATACCCATTTTATAGATGAGGCATCTGACGCCCTCAGGTTACTCTGTTGACTCTTCTGCCAACTCTCAAGTGCTCCAAGACTAAGAGATCTCTTAGATCTCTTTTGCACCTATGCTCACGTCTTTTTTTTTTTTTTTTGAGAGACAGAGATACTGTGTGTGCGAGTGGGGGAAGGGCAGAGGGAGAGAGAGAAAGAATCCCAAACAGGCTCCATGCCCAGTGCACAGGCACTAGGGGAGGGGGCATGGAAGGAGGACAGCGGGGCTCAGAATGGGGGCAGGGTTGGGTCTCGTGAATGATCTCAACCTGATCTGAAATCAAGAGTTGGACACTCAGCCAACTGAGCCACCAATCCACACCTTCAAATGTCATCTGTCTACTGAAGATCTTCATATTGATATCTCCAGCCAGACCTCTCTTGGGAATTACTGTTCAGCAGCCCCAGCAGCCTGTTGAACCGCCACACTTGGATATCTAATTGGCCTCTCAACTATAATGTGTCCAAATGAGAACACTTGATATTTCTCAGGGTAAGGAAGGACTTCCCTGGGTCTCACCCCTCTTGGCAAATGGTGGCATCCATTCACCTAGGTCTCAGGTCACAATCCTCGGGCCATCCTTGACTCCTGTGTTCCTCCATGCTCCGCATTTAATCTATCACTTCACAGCTGTTAGAATGGCTATCATCAAAAAAACCAAGAGATAACACGTGTTGATGAGGATACAGAGAAAAGAGGACCCCTGTGCACTGTTGGTAGGAATATAAATTGGCGCAGCCACCATGGAAAACATCATGGAGGTTCCTTAAAAATTAAAAATAGAGGGGCGCCTAGGTGGCTCAGTCGGTTAAGCCTCCGGCTTCAGCTCAAGTCATGATCTCACGGTTCATGGGTTCGAGCCTCATGTCAGGCTCTGTGCTGACAGCTCAGAGCCTCGAGCCTGCTTCGGATTCTGTGTCTCCCTCTCTCTCTGACCCTCCCCTGCTCGCACTGTCTCTCTCTGTCTCTCAAAAATAAAAAACATTAAAAAACATTTTTTAAAAAGTTAAAAATAGAACACCTATGGTCCAGCAATCCTACTTCCGGGTTATATTCAGAGGAAATGAAAACAGGAAATCGAAGAGATACGCGCACCTCCATGTTCACTGCAGTATCATTAACAATAAACAAGATATGGAAACAACTTAAGTGCTCACCAGCAGATAAACGAATAAAGGTGTGATGTGGAGATAAAGACAGAAATAGATATAGACGTAGAGACACAGATATACATACATACATTTACAAACAGTGCAATATTTTTCAGCCATGGGAAAGAAAGAAGTCTTGCCCGTTTGGGACAATATGGATTGACATTGAGGGCATTACAATAAGTGAAATAAGCCAAAGAAAGACAGTATCTTTTATCAGTAGAATCCTCCCACAAAAAGTTTAAACTCATAGAAACAGAGTAAAAAAAAAAAATGGTTACCAGGGGCCAGGGGGTAGGGAAACAGGGAGAGGTTGGAAAAAGAGTATAAACTTACAGCTATAAGATAAATAAGTTCTGAAGATATATGTACATATATACATATATATGAAGTGATCAATGTATTAATGAACTAGATAGGGGGTGATCTTTACACAGCATATACATTTAACAAATCACCAGGATATACATGCTAAATACCTTACAATTATGCAATTATGTATGTAATATGTATATGTGTGTGATAGGTATATATATATGTGTGTGTATATATATATAAAATACCTAAACAAAGCTGAAATACATAAATAGATACAATTTTCCTTACCTCCTCACGTTTGTCTGAAAAAAAAAAGAAGCTATGTAAATGGCCAGCAAGCACATGAAAAGACGCTTAACATCATAAATAATTAGGAAAATGCAAGTCAAAACCATGGTGAGATACCACTTTCACCCGCTAGAATGGCCATAATTTTCTTTACTGGAAAATCACAAGCTTTGGCAAGGATGTGGAGAAATGGGAACCCTCATGCATTGCTGATGGGAACGTAACGTGGTGCGGCCCGCTTGGAAAACAACCTCGCAGTCCTTAAAATGTTACTATATGACCGGACAACTCCACTTCCACTAAGTAGGTACCCCAAAGAATTGCCAAGAAATACATGTACACGCATGTTCATGGCAGAAGTACTCAACACAGCCAAAGGACATTTGGAAAACAACCCGAATGTCCAGCAATGGGTGAATAGATAAACAGATTGTAGTTATAGATACAATGGAATATTATTCAGCCACAAAAGGGAACAAAGCATGTTGTAGTGTGGGTGAACCTCAAATACACGAGCTGGAAAAAAAAACAGGACACAAAAAACCACATACCATGTGGCTTGATTTATATGAAATATCCAGAAAAAGTAAGTCCACAGAGACAGAAAGCTGGGTGGTTGCCGGGGTGGGGGGAAGGGGCATGAAGAGTAAATGCTTTCCTGGCAAGAGGTTTCCTTCGAGGATGCGGAAAACACTTTTGCAACTAGACAAGCATCGCATTACGTTATAAATGCACTAAATGCCACTCAATTGTTCACTTTTAAATTATTCCTCTTAGGGGCACCTGGGTGGCTCAGTCGGTTAAGCGCCCGACTTCGGCTCAGGTCATGATCGCGTGGTTTGTGGGTTTGAGCCCCACATCGGGCTCTGTGCTGACAGCTCCGAACCCAGAACCTGCTTCAGATGCTGTGTTTCCGTCTCTCTCTGTCCCTCCCCCTGCTCATGCTCTGTCTCTCAAAAATGAATAAACATTAAAAAAATACAAAAATAAATAAATAAAAATAAAATAAATGATTCCTTTTATATTATGTGAATTTCACCTTAATTTAAAAGAAAAAAGAAACTACTGGTTTCCTTCTCTAAACCTTATCTTTACACACTCACACACACACACACACACCACTCACACACTCACACACACACACACACACACACCACACACACACACACGCTATAATTTTTTTAGATTATAACCCAAAGTATAAAATAAATATCCATGTGTCTATACGGATACAAATAAATGATTGAACTTAAAAATTAATAGAGGAGAAGACACAAACTTCCCATGCAGAAGAAGTCCAAAGAATTTACAAAATACTCCCCCACCTCAAAGAGGTGGAATTTAACTCTCTTCTCCTTAAGTGTGGGGTGCATATCTCAACTTTCCAAAGAGCAGAACATTAAAAGGGGCCAGAGGAAGTAACCGTGTGGTGGAGAAACCTAGAAATATGACCAAGCACGTCACAGTGAAAAGTCGGCTTGATAACACGTATGTGACAAGAGGCGCACTTCACCCCTCCTGGTCTTCCTCCCCAAAACCCACAACCCCCGTCCAGCTACAGAAAAAAAATCAGACAATTCCAGATTGAGGAGGAGTCTACAAAATATCTAACCATTACTCTTCAGGACTGTCAAGGTCATCAAAAACAAGGATAATCTGAGAAACTGTCACAGGCCAATGGAGGGCACGGAGACATGACAAACTGAACATAATGTGGGGGCCAGATGGCACACGAGGACAGGAAATGGACTTCAGGGGAGAACTGATGAATTAGAATAGACCATGGACTTTAGGAAACAAATGTACCGGCGCCGGTTCCGTGGGGGTGGGAAACGGACCCTGCCAACGGAAGACGTGAACACCAGGGAAAACTGGGCGAAGGCGTACGGGACTCTGTACTGTCCTCGCAACTTTTCTGTAAATCTGACACTATTATGAAATAAAAAGGTTTCGTTTTGTTTTGTTTTTTACAAAAGGCAAGGGGCAGCACATTAGTAAATATTTAATGCTATTATATACAATTAATATTTAATGCTATCATATACATATACATGTTAATACAGGCACGCTTATATATATGTGCACAGAGCAGCTCAGAAAGCACATTCTAGAAACCATAACACCAGACGCCTCTAACAGGGACAAGGCGCTTGAAGGACAGAGGAGGTCATTGAACACCCTTTTCTACCTTTTGAATACTCAGTATGAAAGGTTAAAAAGCAAGCAGTCCTTGCTGGCTTCAGCAGAACCTATACTAAAATTGTGAAGACATGGAGGGGCCCCTGGGCGGCCCAGTCGGTTGAGCGTCCAACTTCGGCTCAGGTCATGATCTCACGGTTCGTGGGTTCGAGCCCCGCGTCGGGCTCTGTGCTGACAGCTCAGAGCCTGGAGCCTGCTTCGGATTCTGTGTCTCCCTCTCTCTCTGCTCCTCCCCTGCTCACGCTGTCTCTCTCTCTCTCAAAAATAAAAAGAAAACATTTTTAAAAATTGTAAAGATATGGAGAAGATGAGCATGGTCCCTGAATAGGAATAAATGCAAATTTGGGAAGTGTTCCACATTTTTTAAAGTTTAGTGGGTATAGAGTTTGAGCTCTATCAGACAACAAATTTCTAGAGATCTGTTGTACAACATTGTAAATATACTTCACACTATTCGCTTGCACACTTAAAAATGGTTGAGATGACAAATTTAATGTTACATATTTTTTACTGCAATAAAAAAATAAAGTCTTCTGAAGCAAAAGCAACAAAAAGTTAATATCTGTTCAGAGATGGGGACACAGTTTATCTAAATAATTGTGTTCTATGTTTGCGTATTTGAAAAATTAAAATCTCAGGCAAAGGATTCGGCATGTGCAAAGGCCCTGAGGCAGGATGAAGCACAGCCAGTGTGGGCTGGAGAGCAGAGAGCAAAGGACAAGATGGCACAGGATGAGAGAAGAAGGTGGGGACCTGATCACACAGTCACCGAGGACAACACCCTTCCCGCACATTCCAGAGGCTCCCACCCCTGCCAGCCTAGAGCCTGTTACTTTCCCACACACCAACAGGGCTCCTCAGTGTGCCTCCGAATCACCCAGTGCCAGCCTGGCCCAGACGTTGCTCTATCCTGAAATGACAAGCTCATTGTTCCCCTTCTCCTGCGGCTGCTTTCCATCAAGAGGCAGGTCTGAGTTGACAGGTTTCTGTGGATGGGTCCCCAGGGCAGAGCTCACAAAGACACGACTGTCTGCGGATCCCCGTCTGAGCCTCCAGCCTCCACGTCGAAGAGGCTCTCCAAGCTCCGAACAGACACCCACACACATGGCATGTTGCCCGGCCCTGGACCTGGAGTAGTTCTTTGGCCCTTTTCACCCTCGGAGGTGAGAAGGGAGTTGGAAGCAGGGAAGTGGTAGCTCATAGGCGCTAGCTGGATGCCCATCGAGAGCAGCGCCAAGCGACAGGATGGCATCATGTCCCGTGCCCGCAGCACTCCACCGCGCACGGCACCCCATGAAGGAGGAAGGGCCGGCACTGATATACGCACCCCAGGCAAGGCAAGGGAATCGGGGTGTGCCCAGGTCACACGGCTGGCCAGAGGGCTCGGACCCCCGAGACCCCCTCCGGTGCCCTTCCCAGGCACACAAGGGGGCCCCCACCCCAGGAGTGGCTGTTAGACCAATGAAGACACCAGGGCTAGATCTCCCAACTGCGCCACTTGGGAGCTGAGACCTTTGGGGAAACAATGGCCTCCTGCCCTTGACCTCCCAAAAGTGCCAAGTGCAGTGTCTGGGAACAGATGGTGGCTCTTCTTACCATCACACCCTAGAAACAACCCACGGAGAGTTGTTACTTAACAGTCAACTCACCCACGGCAAGGAGCACGGCACGGGCTGAACTAGGGGCTGTGAGGGCAGCATAGGGCAGTGCACCCTGGGGCAGGCCCGGTTGTGGGGGCTGCCTCGTGCCTCATACAGAACCTCTGGGATGGACCCCAGTGCCACCCAGGCTCGCCAGCATGGCTGTGACTAAATGCGACCGGAGCCACAGAAGAGGCAGGAGCCGGGAGACCTGAGGTCGAGGTCCCGCTCTGTGAGTCACTCCTCTCTGTGCCTCGCGCTTTCCATCAGAACAGAGAGTCTGAATTTCATGAAATGGAAGGTCCCCTCAAAATTAAGGTCCTATAAGTATTTTATACCAAACTTCTCCTAAAATGAATAGGTAGGCAGATGGAGATAGATTAATGGATGGACAGATAGAAAGATGACAGATAAAATCTGCTCAGTTATTATCCGCTTTTAAGGCTGATTCTGGAAAGAAAGAAAGAAAGAAAGAAAGAAAGAAAGAAAGAAAGAAAGAAAGAAAGAAAGAAAGAAAGGAAGGAAGGAAGGAAGGAAGGAAGGAAGGAAGGAAGGAAGGAAGAAAGAAAGAAAGAAAAGAAAGGAAGGAAGGAAGGAAGGAAGGAAGGAAGGAAGGAAGGAAGAAAAAGAAAGAAAGAAAGAAAGAAAGAAAGAAAGAAAGAAAGAAAGAAAGAAAGAGGAAGGAAGAAAGAAGAAGGAAGGAAGGAAGAAGGGAGGGAGAAAAGGAAGGGAGGAAGAAGGGAGCAAGGGAGGAAGGGAGGGAGGGAGGAGATTGTCATCTGAGGCATCCAGGGACCAGCTGCTGAAAGGTAAGACGCATGGGGCCTCCTTTGGGGCTGGTGTTTCAGGAATCAGCATAAAGCTCAGAGACTCAGGCCCCAAAAAGAGAAGGAAGTTCTGCCTCTTGGCCCCTCCCCACAAGGGCAAGCCCCTCCCTGTTTCTTGCTGCCAAACCACAGGCAGCCCAGCATCTGTCTGGGAATCCAGCCCTGGGCTGTGCTTGGACTGGAAGCTGTCGGAAACCCCTCTGAGTGCAGCCGGGAGAAGAGTAGCCTGAGATCGAGTCAGTTTCTCACCGCGGGGAGAGCCTGCGCAGAACGCCTGGAGGAACACAGAACCACCTCCGGACACGGACGGTCCTGCCGACTGAAACGACCAACGGACCATCTCCGGTTGGTGTGTCGAGTCTCCTGCGAACCACCCACTCAAACCGCCACCTGCCCCAGGCATCTCCCCTGCGCCTGATTCGCAACAGGCATCTCAGACCTGTCTGCGACTCGCCTCCGGCCGCCTTCCCACTGCCACACATGACCCTGCTGCTCCTCCAGCTAAAAGGACTAAAACTTTGGAAGCATCCTTGACCCTTTTTTTAATCCCACTGAATTATTAGAAAGTGTGCGGGCTCAGGTTATGTGTCCCCCTGACCAGCCACAGGGTGTCCGGATCCAGCATCCTTTCCAGGCTGGGCAGCATCCACACTATTGAGGGTCCAAATAGAGCAAAAGGTGGAGAAGGATGCCTGGGAGGCTCAGTTAGTTCAGGGTCTGAGGCTTGATTTCGACTCAGGTCATGATCTCACAGTTTGAGGGATTGAGCCCCGCATCAGGCTCTGCGCTGAGCATAGAGCCTGCTTGAGATTCTCTCTCCGTCTCTCTCTCTGTCTCTGACCCTCCCCTGCTTGTGCTCACGCTCCTTTTCTAACAAAATAAATAAATAAACTTTATAAAAAAGAACAAAAGGCAGAGAAAGGGGGAACTTGTCCCTTTCTCCCTTCCTCCTTGCTTGATTTTGGACATCTCGTGCCCTCTCTTCTGCCCTCGGAACTTTCAGACGTGGACTGAGTCACATCACTGGCTTTCCCGGGACTCGGGCAGAGAGAAGGCTATGGGAATTCTCAGCCCTCCGTACTCACATGAGCCAACTGCTCAAAATAAGTTTCCTTTTATGTACATAACAGTTTCTGGGGGGGAGGTCCCCTCTTGGTTCTGTTTCCCTGGGGATCCTGACACAGCAGGTCTTGCCGGTTCACCTTCACATAACGGCTCACACGCATCACACACGCTGTGTGCCAGGCACTATTCTAAGCACCTTCCGTATTAACTCACCTAATCTTCAGGCTCCGTGGAGTAGGTCCTCTCTCATCCCCACCCACTTTACATGTGAGGAGACTGAGGCACAGAGAGGTGACGTAACCACAAAATGATGGGACTGAGATTTGAAGGCAGGTTACACAGCTTCCGTGCTTGTGTGCTTTGCGGCCACACCACACCGCCCCCCAGGACGTCTGGTTGCCCCCCCATGGCCACAGATCCCGCCCCTGGACCACCCGCTCTCACCATCAGACACCCTGCTGAGTGTGTTTTTTTTTAACTGTATGCATGTATGTATGTATGTATGTATGTATTTTGAGAGAGCGGGAGCTCAAGCAGGGGAGGAGCAGTGAGAGAGAGGGAGACAGAGAATCCGAAGCAGGTGCTGTGCTGTCAGCACAGAGCCTGACAGGGGGCTCGATCTCATGAGATGTGAGATCATGACCTGAGCCGAAATCAAGAGTCAGACTGAGTCACCCAGGCACCCCTGCTGGGGGCCCTTTTAAAGGAGCGGAGGTTCAAGTCCAAAGCCCCCAACCCGTAAGGCACTGCTGATCGGGCCTGATCTGCCCCTCTGCTCTCTCCCTGCACACCAGCCACACTGGCCTCCTTGCTCCCCACACCCAGAGCCTTTGCACTTGCTGCCCCACCCCCTCTGTCCAGAACATCCTTCCTGTCACCCCTGGGGCTTATGCCATCAGTCACCAGGGAAAGCACCCCAAAAAACCCTATTGAAAATTCCGACTCTCCCCCACCGGCCCCACCCTTCCTGTCCCCCAGACGGCACACCATCCCACTGCAGCATGCGCGTCACCTGACCCGTGACCCCTCTGCTGTCCAACTTCCTCTAGACAACACCCTCCAAGAGGGCAGGCCCCAGGCTTGTTTTATGCACTGCTGTATCTGTCCCCCGGGCTTAAAACAGCCCCTTTCAGGAGGTGCTTAATAAATAGGCACCGAATAACCAAATGAGTACAACTAAATGAAGCTCCTCTAAGGACCAGCGGGGTCCTCTGGGAGCTCAGGGGTGGCGGGTCGGGGGCAGCTGGGCCTGGGAGCGTCATGTGCCTGGAGGGCATGTCTAGCCCAGGAAGGCTTCCTGGAGAAGTTGGGCTCTGAACTGGGCCAGCTGGCTCTGCTGAGAGATTTGAGCCCAGCTGCACAGAGGCTGGCACATCACACACACGGCTCAAAGTCAAGGCGGGCAGCAAAGGCTGGGGGTCTCCGCAGTGCTCGTCCTGGCTGACTGATAGAAATCTGTAGATCAGCCCTACAGAACGGCCCCCCGTTTATCCGGCAGGCATACTGCCAATGACTACATGGTAGACCCTCTTGGATGCCCATGAATAGTCAAAACCATAAATGCCGAACCTGCAAAGCCTCAGCTCTGTTGCTCTGGGCCCTGGGAGCAATTCCAAGGAGGCTCTAGGAGGAGGAAAATGAGACTGGATAGTACAAGAGTGTTCATAATTAATGGTGAGACACATAGGGAACAGAAGGCCAAAGAGAGAGGGGGGCCCAGCGGGGCTGGAGTGCTTAAGGAAGGCTCCATGGAAAAAGGTGTCACATGACCTGGGTCTGGAAGAATAGTCTGAATTCCATGTCTGAATGTTTTTGGTTCCAAACAATAGAAAACCTTAGTAAAAGTGGCTCAAGCCGTGAGGATGTTTATGCCCTTTCCCCCCTTCCTTTCTGCCATCTTCAGCCAATCAGCTTTTGGTTTCTATCTGAACTGTTATTGCTTCATACTAGCAATGTGGCTGCCACAGCTCCAGGCATTGCCTCTTCCCCCAACACTGTCCAAGGCAGGAAAGGAGGCCCAGATGTACATCAAGGATAAATTTTGATGCATTCATAAATGGAAATCCCACAGCAATTAAGAGAATAAAAGAATGAAGTATTGCTACAAGTAATAGCATGGATAACGCTCTTCATCAGAAGAAGCCAGACTTGGTAATGAGGTAGCCATATATATATATGGGGGCGGTGGGTATATGGAATCCATACTCTCCTCTCACTTTTGCTGTTAATTTAAAACTTCTCTAAATTACATTTTTATTTATATCCTTTTATAAATTAAAATATGTATATTAAATATATACATTAAATATATGTATCTTTTATATCTTTTTTTTAAAGAAGCCAAACACAAAAGAAGACATATGAATGATCCCATTTATATGAAGCACAGAGCAAACAAAGTGGACCATGTGATCCAAGTCAGAATAATGGGCGGACAGGGCATGAGGGAACCTTCTAGGATGCTGGAAATGTTTTATATTTTGATCTGAGCAGCAGATACATGAATACATATGCAAAAATTCATCAAGATGTGCACACATCACAGTGCATATGTTTATATCTTTTTTTTTTAATCAAAGCGTTGAAAGAGAGAAAAAGATAAGGCGCCTGGGTGGCTCAGTTGGTTAAGTGTCTGGCTTCGGCTCAGGTCATAATCTCACGGTTCATGAGTTCGAGCCCCACGTCAGGCAGTGTTGACAGCTCAGAGTGTGGAACCTGCATCGAATTCTGTGTCTCCCTCTCTCTCTGCCCCTCCCCTGCTTATGCTCTGTTTCTCTCTCAAAAATAAAAAATAAACATTAAAAACGTTAAAAATAATAATAAGAAATAACCGGATACTGTAGCCCAGCCAAGCTGACGTGTAACACTGACCCCCGACCCAGCTGACCCCACCTCAGTTGTGCTTCCCTTATCCTCTTTCCCAGCGCCCCCCCCCAGCCCACCCCCACTCCCCACCCCTATCGGAGCTCCTACAGCCCTGTGATTAATCCCCAGACAGCGGCATCTCCACGGTCAAGACCCCCAACGGCCTCACCCAGCAGGGTCCACTCTGGGGCGGGAGTAGAATGGAACCAGAAAGGTGTTTCAATCAGGAACCTGGAATAAGAGACAGGGACTCAGCTAAATCAGCCACAAAGACCTGGGGAGGGAGTGGGGGGAAGCCTGCTCCCCAGATCAGCCGATCTTTCTCTGGGTTCTTGTTTTTTTTCTGTTCCATGGATTCCTTGGTATGCACTGTCTCTCATAAACATACTTCTGTGATATATACTGTAAATCTGCTTCATTTGAAATTCACAGTTAATGACCTATTCCCTCATATTCAGGAAACAGAATAAGGTTCCGGCTTTTAAAGGCCAGGAGTTTACTAGCCAGAATATGACAAGTACTGCAAAGTATAGGCCTGCTCTAAAAGCACTTAAGAAACAAGTCTCCATCAGAAATTTCAAGAATACCTTCAAATAACATCATTTATCTGTCAAGAGGCCAAGGGGGTGGGGAGCGATAGTGGGTGGGGAATAAATGAGTATTTGATCAAATCCATATTTTCAACTCCCCGGGTGATGGGGGGATAAATATTTACTAACCCTGCTCCCTCTGAGCAGACCTGTGTGCACATGTGTGTGGGCAGGGGGGGCGTCCTGCACGGGAACAAGTGTGCAAAGGCACATGCATGGCACCACAGCCCCGCCCCCTGGGCCCACCAGCCCCCCTGCCCCCCGCACAAAACTCCTCGGCATCATCTGAACTCTGTGATCCAAGGGGTAATTTAATAGGATGAGTATCCCTGTTTTCGGATCGGCCCACTTAACTGAAACCCAAAGCCAGCTCTGGAGTAAATGGGGCTGTGGCCAAATCGATTAGGCCCATCCGCACTTTCTCATTTTCAACAGAGTCAGGGCTTAACCAGGTTAGTTTTTGTTAAACACATTAGCCAGGTTCTCTCCTCTCTCCAGCCCAATGATTTTGTGTCGGGCCTGAAGGATTGTAATTGCAATCCAGCAAGACGCCAGCTGAGCAGGGTGATTTACGGAGGGCCGCGGGGCCCGGGCGGGCCTCCTACCTGCTGGCCGCCGGACGGGAACTTTCTTCCTAGAATCTTGTCCTGATTAAGAGCGGAGGAGTGGGGGGGGGGGGGCAGACCCTGGGGAGAACAGAACGCTGCTTCTTTCGGACACCCACTCTGTGGTTGTCACCAAGCCTGGGGGGGCGGGCACAGGGAATGAGGGTCTCTGTGTTCCTCGGAACTGGAACTGAGACTCGGGAGGGCTAGGCTTCTGGAATTGGCCTCCGTGCCCGTTCCCTGGGGGAGGGCGACCCTCCTCACGGTTGTGCAGAGAACATCGCCAGCCTTACAATCCAGGCCTCTCTGCACCTCAGGCCTCCCGGGGATAGGGCCGGGGCTCCCACCGGGGACCCCATTTCCTTCTCCTAGCCTTCCCTCCTCTTTGCTCTCTTTGGGCCCGACCTGCATCCTGGGGTTTCCATCTCGCTGTGCGGTCCCCTCCCCGGCAGCCTGAGCCCTTCACCTCACATCGCTGAGCCCCAGCCCCCCATCCGCTGACTGGGTGTGAGGAGGACACTTGCCCTAAGGAGAGAAGCTGAAAAGGACAGACAACGACCAGAGACAGTGAGGACAAAGAGAAATTGGAACCCTCGTGCATCGCTGGTTAGAGTATAAAATGGTGCGGCCACTTTGTTAACAGTCTTGGCTGTTTCTCAAAAGGTTAAATACACATTTTACCATGTGACCCAGCAATTTCCACTCCTAGTTATTTACCCAAGAGAAATGAAAGCATGTGTCCACACAGAGACTTGGACACGAATGTTCAGAGCAGATTTTTTCGTCAGGCCCCCAAACCGGAAACAACCTGGACGTCCGTCAACAGGTGAATGGATAAACCAAGCCCTGTGATGGAATATTACTCAGCAATAAAAAGGAATGCATGACTGACGCTGACCGCAACACGGATGATTCGCAAAACCATCATGCTGGCTGAAAGGAGTAAGTGTAAAACTCCATGTATCTGAAATGTCCAGAAAAGGAAAATCTATAGAGACAGAAATTAGATTAGTGGTCGCCCAGGGCTCAGTATGGGAACAGGGGTTAACTGTAAGCGGGCACCAGGGATCTTCCTGAGGTGGTGAACGTGTTCTGAAACTCGATTGTGGTGACGGTTGCACGACTCGGTAAATTTACTAAAAAGCATCGGACTGCGTACTTAAAATGGGCACGCTTTATGGAATATAAATTATGCCTCAGTAAAAGTGTTTACGGAAGAGACGAAAAGAAAGCCTGGAACCCACCACAATCTGGCAGTTTCTCAACAAGTTCAACACGCAAGTCCCCCAGGACCCAGCAGGTCCCCTCCTGGCACATGTGCCCGGGAGAAATAAGAACATCCGTTGATGCAAAAGTCGCACGTGAATGTTCAAGCAGCAGAGGTGGAAATAACCCGATGTCAGCCATGATCATTACTGCGCAGACCAGGGCCTTCTCCCCAGCTTAGCTTTAAGAGCAGCCTGGTGGTTGACAGCCTGGCTGCTTCTGCCGGCTTCCAGGCCGGACACCGCACCCACTGGTCAGCGGAGAACAGGGTGGGGCCTCTCTGCACGCTCCCACACCTGCCGTTGGCCCCAGCACTTTCTGAACCCATGATGTCATCGTCCCTGTGTGATTACCGAGGCAATGGCGCTCCCTGCACTGGAATGCAAGCTCCATTGGGGCAGGACCAGGCCGGTGTCTGCTTACCACCGAGTCCCCATCTGCCTGGCACAGGGCCTCACAAGCTCTCAATAAATATTTATGAAGGGAAGAAAAGAAGGGGGATGAGAGGAGGGAGGGAAGGAGGAAGGAGCCACAAACGTCGGCCCGAACAGCCCTCCCAGGATAAATGTTATTGTTACACCCTGAACCCAGAGTCTTCAAGTCCTGGGCCTAGAAGCAACCGGGGGAAACAAGAATGTTAATTACAATAAGGGGAAGGACCCACAAATTGGTACCACGTTGCTCTGTTTCAGCGTTCCGTAGGGTAGCAGTCTCAGGGGGTGTCCGAACCACAGAAAGTATAGCCGCTGATGGGTGCGACCCTGAGTGCTGCCGGGCCCCTCATCTTTCCACATCTTACTTAACCCTCGCAACAAGCCTCTGAGGCAGGTTCTATTATTCACCCCATTTTAGAGATGAGAGGACTGAGGCCCAGATGTGTTTCGGTAACTTACCAGAGGCCACAGTGCTAAGAAGCAGAGCCAGGTTTGGATGCATGTATTGGACTCTGGAAACTGTGCCCTTAACTCCTACGTGATGCTTCCAGAAGAGGAGAAATGGGGAATTCATGAGTGGCATTTCTTTGCTGACACTGTGGAGTCTGGGAGCCCATCATAAGAGAAAGGAGCCATCCCAAATAACCGGTGCTGGGGTGGCTGGGCTGGAAAACTCTGTCATTCACTTATCACGTGTTCACTGAGCACCTAACGCTGCTTCCTCTTCGGCAAGGTGAGAACGAGAACACCAGGGCGCGCCTGGCAGGGTAAGGCACTTGGACACAGCCCGCCCACAGTAGGGCTCGGTGAGTGTTGACTGTGTCATAGTGGTTGGGAAGCAGGCCCTGGCTGGGCTTTGGGAACGGAAACCCGCAGAAGACAGATGTCCCCTGAAGGAGCCTGCTGGCTCGCAGGAGAAATGGACAGATCGACTGTCACAACCCTCCCATTCTTTAGAAAACGAGAAAGTGCCTCCCTGACCAAAATGTAAGGTCTCGGCATCATTTACAACATAAAATACGATCGCAGGGCACCTGGGTGGCTTAGTTGGTTAAGCGTCCGACTTTGGCTCAGGTCATTATCTCACAGTTCATGGGTTCGAGCCCCAGGTCAGGCTCTGTGCTGACAGCTGGCTCAGAGCCTGGAGTCTGCTTCAAATTCTGTATCTCCTTCTCTCCTGACCCTCTCCTGCTGGCGCTGTCTCTCTCTGTCTCTCAAAAATAAATAAAAAACATTTTAAAAAATGCAATCCCGATTGAATAGGCACTCACTAATGAGTACACGTAATGAGGTCTGAGTAAGGTCGACGAACCGTATTCATGTTATCTGCCAACGGGTTGTGTCTCTGTGAGTCCCCCGGCCGTGCTCCGGAGCTGCGGTTACGCAGATGCTCCCTTGGGGGAAACTGGGTGAGGGCCACGTGGGTTCCTTCTGCACTATTTCCTACAACTGTGTATAAATCTATAACTACCTCGAAGTAAAAACTTTCACTTTGCAGAGGCTCTGGGCTCTTTCAAGAGAAGCCGAGCTATCATGCAGACACTTTCTAGGACCTTTAATTGCGCTAATATAGACACATCAACGCTATTATGACTGTCCACATGAGATGATGGATGCTAACCAAACATAGTGGTGCTTATTTGGCAATGTGTATAAGTTCAAGGCCATATGCCTTGAACGTACACAGTGCTGTGTGCCCATTCTATCTCAATAAAAGTGCCAGGAGGAAAAATGCTGTCCTGAGCATCTACGTGCCTAGAATAGTAGGGATGAGAGCGCCGCTGTCGGGTGTCGGGTGTCGGGTGTGATTATGTGCCTCACCTCCAATCTTCACCAGATGGGGTTATTTTTAAAAATTTTTTAATGTTTATTATTTTTGAGAGAGAGAGACAGAGAACAAGCAGGGGCAGAGAGATAGAGGGAGACACCGAATCCAAAGCAGGCTCCAGGCTCTGAGCTGTCAGCACAGAGCCCGACCTGGGGCTTGAACCCACAGACTGTGAGATCACGACCTGAGCTAGTCGGCCGGTTAGCCGACTGAGCCACCCAGGAGCCCCAGCCAGATGTAATCTCTAAATTCGGCTGAGAGTTAAAATCTGTTCCCAGCACAGGGGAAATGATGGTCTGGCTCTGTGTCAGCCAGGAAAGCCGAGAGCCACTTCTCCGCTCTGTGCCCCCGCCCTTCCAGAAGCATAAAGAAGGGGAGAGGGCTGGGGTTGACAACAGAAGTCGAAGGGGCCTGGGGCAGTGGGGGGGGCGGGGGCTGGTGATATGACGATAATGGTGACTTACAGAAAGTCAGAAAGATCAAAAGTCTCTAGTGAGGGGCACCTGGGTGGCTCAATCAGTTAAGTATCTGACTTGGGCTCAGGTCATGATCTCGCGGTTTGTGGATTTGAGCCCCGCATCAGGCTCTGTGCTGATGGTGTGGAGCCTGCTTGGGATTCTCTCTCTCTGCCCCTTTCGTGCTCACTTTCCCTCTCTCTTTCTCTCTCTCTCTCAAAATAAATAAATAAACTTAAAAAAAAAATCTCTAACAGGGAGAAAGGAGATTTTCAGGAGGATGGCCAAATAGCCAAACAAGGTGTGGCTTTTCTTTGTGCTTAACAGTGCGATCCGCCAAAAGGCAATAATGTTTCGTGGACAATCCTCTCTGCTTCCACAAGAGCAAGGTCACTAGTCACCTGCTTTATGACAGCAACTTCCAGGGCTAATCATTGGCATGACATAAGACCCACTCTGTGCATACGGCCATCTCCAAGCATTTTGTCTGAATCAGGAATCAAAACAACACTCAAACATCAAGAAGAGTGGCACCTGGGTGGCTCAGTTGGTTAAGCGTCCAGCTTCAGCTCAGGTCATGATCTCACGGTTCGTGGGTTCAAGCCCCACATCAGGCTCTGTGCTGATGGTTCAGAGCCTGGAGCCTGCTTTGGATTCTGTGTCTCCCTCTCTCTCTGCCCTTCCCCTGCTCATGCTCTGTGTCTCTCTGTCTCTTAAAAATAAACAAACATTTAAAAAATTAAAAAGACCATTGACCTTAAAAAAAAAAATCAAGAAGAGAATCAGTCCTACTCAGCCTGGGATATCCTGACTAACTCTGGAAAGGGGATTTAGACCTTTTGGAAATATTTAGAAACATTAGAAACAAATTATAGAAATATCTAGAAAATAGAGTTTCTAAATTATATTTAGCATATAACACCAAAATCATTTGGGGGTCCCCTTGGCCCCAAAAATATTATTTTAGAGAAGAAAGACTGTAGGGACGCCTGGGCGGCTCAGTCGGCTTAGTGTCCCGACTTCAGCTCCGGTCATGATCTCGCAGTTTGTGGGTTCGAGCACCTCATTGGGCTCTGTGCTGACAGCTCAGAGCCTGGAGCCTGCTTCAGAGTCTGTCTCTGTGTCTCTCTCTCTCTGCTCCTCCCTCACTCACGCTCTGTCTTTGTCTCTCAAAAATAAATAAACATTAAGAATTTTTTAAAAAAGAAAAGAAAACCTGCACTGTGTCACTCCATCCTGTGGTAAGTGCGGGAACAAGGTGGTGACGTATCACTGATGCCTGCAGGGGCCGGGGGCTCCCAACAGCACGATACGAACTTGGTACAGGTTGGGAGGTCGGTCCCGGGATGAGTCGTCCTCAGGGGCAAGAATTCTGGGCCATTCAGATCTGGACCCACCACGGCATTCCGTGTGGCAGCTTCCTTCCTGGTCTTGGGACATTCTAGAAAGGATTTTTTCCCCATCTGTGACATGAAAGCAGCCTAAAGATGAGTCATTTTTATGAACCACAATGGAGCATCATTGAAGGAATGTGCCATGTGTGGAAAGGTCTGGATGGAAACATTATAAATTTTTAAGCACAAGTGAGATCAACCCACAATCTCTCGGTGTAAAATACGGTTGGCTGCCCATCGCTCCGGCTTCGAGCCCAGCTCACTGGCGAGAGGAAGCAGCCCTCCAGCCTTCACCGCATTTCCGGAAGGCAGTAGAATACGCCATCTAATGAGAATGTGACATGAGGAAGATGTATGAACACCTACTTAAGCCAAAGAGCCCATTCCAGCTGGTTCTCCATCTCTCCTTCCCAACAACGACAGTGACCGTGCTCGCCCCTCATCTCTTGCGAGGAAGGGGGAAGAGCGTGGTGACTCAGCGCGACGGTCCGGGGAGTGTGCTCTGGCCTCGGACGCCCCGGGCAAGGTCCCTGGGCCTCACTTGCCTCCCATGTAAAGCCCAGGTGACGATCATCACCCCTTACTCCCCGGGCAGCTGTGGGGATTTAAGACCCAGTCTGGGTTCCCAGGGGGTGCCGGGCGCGTGCCGGGGGGGTCCACACGAGATCCGGCTGTAGCACGTTCCCCGGTTCCGGGCTCTCGGCTCAGTCTTGCCTCCACCATTTCACCCCCTCCTCACGATACCGCAGGAGGCAGGGGCTTGTCCTGTCTTACAGGGGAAGAAGCGGGGGGCCCTTGAGGTGACATGGCTTCAGCCACAGCTCTGCGGCCCCTAAGGGTCACCACGGCGGGCACGACGCACCCCCCACCTCGTGCCCCATGCGCAGGCCTCCCCCAGCGCCCTTTCTTTTCTCTGTCTCTTTCCTCCCACGGAGGGTGCTTGTCTCCTGACGCCGTTTCATTTATCTTAACACTAAAGCAGCTCTGTCCGGGGCCCCGCACGAGGGGTCTCAGCCACAGGCTCGTCCCCAGGCCAGCCGCCGGCCCGCCGGTCCCCCCAGCCTCCCGCTCCAGCGCGGGCAGGGCCTCCTCCCTGGGCCCCTTCTCTCCCATCACACCGCTACTAATCACTGCCCCGCAAACACGCCGGCGTGTTTCACAACTAACCAGCGAATGAAAAGCTCTCGCTCTCACCCCGCCTCTCCAGGCCTCTCCGCCACGTGGGCGAGCAGCCTGCCTTCCACGGTCAGGTTCACTTCCAGGGGCAGGGCAGGAAGTGAGCCATCCCCATGGGCCAACCTCGCCGGTGGAGATGTGTTTCATGGAGACCAGGAAGGGGGGAAGTGTGTGTGTGTGTGAATACGGGAGTATACGGGAGTGTGTGTGTCACGTGAATTCAAGTATGTGAGAGTGCGTGTGAGTGTGCAGAGTGTGGGCAGGTGTGAGCATATGTGAGTGTGTATTTGTCTTTCTGGGCCCCCCGTGCTGTGCTCAGGAATTTGAGATGGGGGGGTGAGCAGGGGCTCCTGCTACTACCTATTGCTTCTGGAAGGGTCCAGAACCACCTGAGAGACCCCAAAGCGGGACCCCCCAACCCCCACCCCTGCCAAGCAGGCAGAGGAGAGGGATGTGGACCACTGACTTCATTTGGCAAATGGAGAAACTGAGGAAAGGTACATGGACTGACGTCCTGGCCTCTCTCCCCACACCCAGCCCCCCAGGCCTCTATGGGAGACTGCCCCGGGCCCCATGCAGCTGCTCCGCTCTGTGCCCTGGGGCGGGGCCCTCAAGCCTTGCTGGCACTCTGTTTGTCCCTAAGTCTCCCCGGCGCCCACCAGATGCCAAGCCCTGCGTCCCCAGGACAGCCCTCTGAGGAGGGGAGCTGACAGATGAGCCCCCCCGTTCTGCAGGTGAAGGAACTGAGGGGATTGAGTGACTGAGCGTCGATACCCGTCTGCGATGCTTTCCTCAAGATGGCACCTCAGGCCTGCAGTGACCGAGCAGAGGGCGACGAGATGAGGGCTCCCAGCACGGCTTACAACAGCCCCCCAGGAACGCGGTCCCCCCCACCCTCACCCCCCGTGCACTCCTACAGCCAATCTCCCTCTTTGTCTGAAAAGCTCGGTCCCATCCTCCCGAGGGCCCAACCTGCAAAGCCAAAGTCACCCCTTCGCTGATTCTGCCGCAGGTTTCCCGGGGCCCAAGGCACGGGCCGGGAATCACACCCAGGTGTCCCACGGCCCCCACGTGGCAGATTCCCCCTTGTCTTGAACGCATGCATTCACGCACACACACACACACACACACACACACACACACAGGTGCCCCCTGGCCTCTGTCCACAGGTGTGTGTGTGTGCTAAATGAGTTCTACTGGTCTGTTCAACAGGTTAAGGGAGGGGCTTGGACTCCGCTTCCAACCCAGATAAGAGAGCCAAAGAGAAACCCGAATAAGCAGGTACTAACTAACACAGTCCCCAAAACGTCCTCGAGGGAGGAGGGGCGGGGGTAACGTGGAGGGATGGGACGGGCAGGGGTTTGAGCGGGCAGGAGGAGATTCTCCGGGTGTAAGGGGGATGCTGGGCCCATCCAGTTCCACTTTACAAAATAACTCATCAAACTGGAAAACTCAGCAAGATCCCCAGCGCCTCCCAGAGAGCCTTTCAAGCCAGAGCAGCTCTCCAAACCTTTTCCAAACTCATGAGCCCTGCAAAAGTCCAATTTTGCTTGCAAAATCCCACATGCACACACACCCCCGCCCTACCGGCGTGCTTTAAAATTGTTCCCTCTCTCATTCCATCCATCCCCCAGGCTCAAGCATTAGCTGCCTACAGCAAAGAACTTGAACTTGGGCTTGGACGTCGTGGGAGAGGGAAGAAACGGGGAGCCGTCTCGGGTTAGCAGACGCCCCTGCCCCTCGCCCCCCACGGCCCACTGATTCTCGTTCGCCAGCTTCTGTCCTCTCTCAGACCCCGTACCTGAGGCCGGTTTCACATCAACAGCCCGGTGCCAGGACGCGCTCGAGCTGCCTCCGCACCCCACCTACATCCCAGCCCCCCAGAGCAAACACGGAGCCAACAGCCGCCCGGCGCAGCCGCCTTGATTTACAGTCAAGCGTAAGCACTGCAAATTCTATTTTATTTCCCCAGAAACACATGAAAAACTTGGCGCTTTCATCTGCTGACACAAATCTTTTTCGGTCTGTTTTTCTTTTTTTCCGTCATTCCTCCCTCCCCAGTGCCCTGCCTCACCTCCTACCTCCACCCAAGTCACCAGTACATGAAATGAAAAGTTGCAGATAAATGAGGAGGCAGGGAGATCGGACAAACTAACTCATCTAGAAAAGCATTTTCCTTCTGAATCTGCATCTTCTGGGGAGTACACATCTGTTATCACATGTCAGGACCAGGCAGAGGCATTCCCTGGCCCCTGACTTGTCTTTGCTGGGGACCCAGAGGGCCTGCCCACTCTAAGGTCCAGCCACATTGGAGAATCCATAGCCTCTGCGCCCTTCATCCTGAGGGGCTGGAGTCATACGGTGGTGTCCCCATACCAGATGCACTCAGGTGGCCAAAGTGCCCGCTGAATCCTCTCCTTCTCCCAATTCCTCCCTGACCCGTTCTCCCGGAGCCCCAGTGGGCCAGGTCGGACATGTCTGGTCACACCAAGCGGGAAAGTCTCCCGGACCGCCTCCCTCCCGTCACACAGACTTGCTGAGGACAAGTGCACCATCATCCACGGCACAGAAATGGTGGCACAGCAAGACCTCAGGGCTCAGAGGGCCCCTGAATCCTCCCAAATCCTCTAACCAAGTTTTTGGATGTTGGAGTTTGTGAGGCAGCCGGGAGGGGAGGAGGCATTTGGTAGCCTAACACTGCCTTTGAGTCTGAGGACAAGGTCATCAACTGACTTGAGGGGTACAGAAATCTGATTAGGAGGGGCGCCTGGGGGGGCTCAGTCGGTTAAGTGTTCAACTTCAGCTCAGGTCATGATCTCGCGGCTCGTGGGTTCGAGCCTCGTGTTGGGCTCTGTGCTGACGGCTCAGAGCCTAGAACCTGCTTCAGATTCTGTGTCTCCCTCTCTCTCTGCCCCTCCTCTGCTCATGCTGTCTCTCTCTCTCTCAAGAATAAATAAACATTAAAAAATAAAAAAGAAACTTGATTAGGACATTCCACACATCAAAGGAACTCATCCCAACTGTGACAGCATCAGCACCGTTCAAAGGCTAGGGGGGCACAGGGGCAGGGAGTAAAATCCGGTGGGACTCTAAAGTGCCCCCCACCCCAGCCCAGAACCCTCCTCAGGTCCCCATGGGAGATGAGCAATCTCCTCAAAGAGTTCTGAGGGTTTGACGATGGGAGTAATAATAATGTCCAGGCTCTTTCAAGGTCACTTTTCTCCCTGAGAGCCCCAAGCATCTTCCCAAAGACGGTCTTCTCCTGAACAGTTCTATAAAAGTAGAAATTGATACAACTTGCATCACTGAGTTTTATAACAAAGTTGAGGCCCAGAGAGGTTAAGTCATTGGTCCAAGATCACATAGCATGGAAAACAAATTGAAACTGACAATTTCTTAAAAGTGAAACATGTATCTAACATGCAACCAGACAGTCCACTCCTAGGTATTTACCCAAGAAAAATGAAAGCATAAAGACTTGAACTTAAACATTTAAAGCGACCTTACTCATCATAGCCGAACACTAGAAACAACTAGTGAACGGAAAAACACATGGGGTATAGCCCAACAATGGAACACTGCTTCACAGTAAAAAGAAACAAACTACTGATACACAAACAATGTGCATGAATCTCAAAAATATGATACTGAGTGAAAGAAGCCAGACTCAGGAAGGAGGGAGGGAAGGAAGGAAGGTAGGAAGGGAGGGAGGGAGGAAGAAAAAGAGGGAGGGAGGAAGAAAGGAAGGAAGGAAGGAAGGAAGGAAGGAAGGAAGGAAGGAAGGAAGGAAGGAAGGAAGGAAGAAAGAGAAAGAAAAAACAGTACATACTACAGGTTCCATTTATACAAAATGGTAGAAAATGCAAACCAGTCAACAGGGATAGGAAGCAAATCGAGGCGGCCCGGGAGAGGGGGGCAGGGAGAAGCTTTCAAAGGCAATGGAGATGTTCAGAATCTCCGTCGTGGTGAGGGTTTAGCAGACGCACTCATGTGCCCAAACTCATCAAACTGTACACTTTAAACAAGTGTCGCTTGTCGTAGGCCGATTATACGTCCATAAAGCTGTAAAAAAAATTGATGTACAAAGGAGAAGGGGGGACCAGGCAAAGAGGAAATAGAAGTCGGAAAATGAGGTGCTAGAAATGAGGTTAGCGCGCAGCACGTACGATCGGAGGCACGACCCGAATTCACTTCTGAGTTTTCGTTTTCTAGCAGTGAAAGAAAAGAGGGAGGAAATGATTGTCACACAAGAAAACGATGTCCAAGAGGCTAGAAATGACTCCAGTGCTGGGGGAAAGCCCAGCAGGGTCCCGGCCCTGCGCACACAAGGTGGCCGGTCTCACGAGCTCCCTGCGGTGTGCTGGGCACGCCCGTCGTTGGTGAGATTCGTCAAGGTCAGCCGTGTGCTGGTTCACAACCGACTCCTGGGGCGGGCGGGCTGATGCGTGACGCTCCCCGACTTCTGTGGTACAAACACTCCCACCACAGCCGATGTCACGTTACCCAAGTGAAGCTGAGGAGCACAGACCCGGGAAGGGCGCAGGGTCGGGGCGCCACCCCCACACAGATACGGCCCACGTCAGTCACCTCAGAAGTGCAGAAAACAGCAAACTGGAGGGAGATCATTAGGAAGTGGGGAGTTTCAAATACACTTTGTCCTTGTTTTTAATGTAATTTCATCGTAAGTTTATATAATTTAATTTTTAATGATGGCTTGCCCATAATATGCCTCAAGACTTGGATGTCAGGATCCGGCACTAGCCAGTGCCAGCAATGGCCACTGGGCACAAGCTCGAGGGTGCGACCTAGCCCAAGTCCCCACGTGTCCCAAGGTCCTGTGGTTGGATGTGGTGACCAGAGCGAGGTGGCGGGAGACGGTCACCTATCCAACCTGACTGTAGGTGGTAATGCAGGCGGCGCTCAGGCAGGGTCCCCGCCTTTGCAGTGACGAGGAACTAGTCAGTGACTCTATAGAGGCCTCAGGCAGGGACGGACCAGCACTCTGAGTACTAAGAGCCTGGGCTTTGCGCTGTGCACACACTTCGGAAGTGCTCTCATTTCCTGAGTGGCCGGCCACAGACTCACAGAACTCGGGGGCAGAAGCCCAAAGGGCCCCCAAGGCACATGTGGCATCCTTCGCAGCCCTCTGCTTGAAGACCTCCACCGTCGAAAAACTCATTACCTCCTATCATTCATCCACCGCGGATTTGCTGAGTGCCCACTCACTGTCAGGCGCTGTGCAGGAGCTGAGTGCCCACTCACTGTCAGGCGCTGTGGCAGGAGCTAACCGACAGTGCGCACAGGACGCAGTGAGCCCCGAGAGCGGGAAGATTAAAGACGGCTCCACCTGCTACAAAATGACACCAGGGCTTTGGAGTCAGACCCACCCAGGCCTTCTCTTAGCTCTGGATCATCCTAGCCATGTGATCTCTGAGCCTCAGTTTTCTCACCTGTACAATGGGCCCAATAACCCCTCTGCAAGATAATGTTTAAAATCATCTTGGTACAGGGCCTGGCTCACAGCAAGTCTGCGGGTGAGCTTGGCTCTGATCTCCAAAGGCTCCCAGAGAGAAAGCCTGATGTCTTCTGCACATGAGACTCCTCCCCCAAAGTGGAAGGAGTCCTCTTAATAATCATCAGCAGCACCACAATAACCCAGATCGAATTGTATGCCTCAGGGATTATTCTGAGGATACTATCACTATGTAAAGTATGAAATGGAGGCCAGGAGACGTCAAGTAACTTCTCCAGGTCACACAGTTCGCAGGTCATAGCTCCAGGATTTGAGCAGAGGAAGCACTTCAGAGGGGTTTCAGGTATCATGCCAACTGGCGTCCCCCCACTTCCCACAGCTGTCCCCAGAATCGCACGCGCTGCTGCACCCTGCGTCCCCACAGACACGGCTCCGGGCCTGCGCTGCCCTCCAGCTGCTGAGACCCAGGAGTACACGTGGAGCCCAGGGCAGCCCTCTCACCCCCCTTCCGTGCGGAGAGATGTCGTCACATCGGACAGGGAACCACCAAGGCCTCGTTTCTAGAGCATTCGTGCAACAACACGAAGCCGGTGCTGGTGTCCTCGGGATGCCTGAAACTGGGGACCAGTTAAACCCGTAGAGAAACAATAGCAGTGTGGCCTGTATTCTGTGGAAGAAGCCTGCTGCCCGTACCCACTCGTCCCAGAGAGCGGGGCACCCACCCCCAGCTGCATCCCAGCACCTCCCAGAAGGACTAAGTCATCCCCAAATTCAGCTACATCATCCCACTGGATCCTGGAGCAGCACCACGAGTACCTACCCATTCTGCAGATGAGAAAACTGAGTCTCGGTGAGGTCAGACGACTTATCCAGTGATCAGGCTCTAAGCGATGGAGCCCAGAGTGGAACCCGGCAAGCTGACCCCCAAGGCGAAGCTGATGAAGGAAACAGGAGATACTCGGTGTTGGTGGGATGAATTTGTTAAGTTCCCTGGGTGATTTGGATGAACAGCTCCGTCCCAGATGGCCAATGTTCCCACCCAAAATCCCAGTGGACATTGGGCTCCCCCGCCAAAATCTGCCTCTTCCTGATTCCTGATTTTCCATGGAAAGCTCACTCTGGGCCAGGCACTAGGCACTATTCCAGACACTTGGCACAAATAGACTCACTGAATCCTCCTTTGCAGCCCATTAGACAGAGGAGGAAATTGAGGCACAGAGGGCCGAGGTAGCACAGCCGCAGGAGGCAGGGCTAGGCAGCTTCCCCCCTCCCTGGGCAGTGGCTCTTGGCGCTGTCCCCCCACTGCCACCTGGCACATCCCCGGGCTATAAGGGGCAGCACAGCAGCATTGTGGAGCGGTGTGATTTTTATCTTGATGAGTGGCCCTTTCACAATTGCCCAAAGAGGAAATGAGAAGGGGAGAAAAAAGAAAGAGGATGACAGCAGAGCCTGATGGATGTGCCCGGCTGGTCACACCTGGAAACCAAACTCCACTCTCCTTTGTCTGCACAAACAGTATGTGTGCGAGGCGGGCAGGAAGCACCGGCCAGTCAGCACCAGCCAGTCACCCCGCCCTGGCAGGAGAGCCTGGTGCTCCAGGCCTAGCAGGGGCTAGGGGAGCCAGCAGGGGCCGGGGTCCCGCGGGCAAAGTCACAGAGGTGGGGAGCAGGCAGCGTGACAACCCTGAGGGGCTGGCATTGGGGAGGACTCCGGGCCCTGGGGAGGACACCAGGGCACCCACAGGAGGCCTGAAGGGAAGCCTTCACCACACCCCTCCCACCTATGAAAGACCTGAAAGACGATCAGGAAAAACACTTCCTAGGTGGCCTTAAATCCCCTGAGAACCCCGGATCTACACACCCTGAAACCCAGCCTAAGCCAGTTGTAGGCCCCCCGTAACGGGATGCCTGCCTAGGGGATACAGAGTGGGGGCCAGTCTGCACGGGGCTTCCCGGAATCTCACACACACACACACACACACACAGTGCGACACCAGAAGCTGATTGCCACAGAGCCCAGCAGGTGTGTGTTTGATGAGTAGGCATGATGATGACACTAATGCCAATAAAACGCTAACATTTGTCGGCCATTTACTACGGGCCAGACACATGCGTGGATTATCCCGTGCCACCCTCCCAACAACCCTCCGATACAGGCAGTCGGTAAACACCCCTATTTTACAGATAAGAAACTGACGCCCAGAGTGGTTAATTAACATGTCCAAGATCACACAGCCGGGAAGTGACAGAACACGGCTTTGAGCCCAGTAGCCGGGCTCTGGGAGATAAATATAGTCAAGGTTGGGGATCCAGAGGCCTGAGGCCGGGACCAGCCAGGGGCACTGGAGGTGTCTGCACTGAGCAGGGGGAGTCTGGGTGGCGGGGAGACCCGTGCCCGGCCCCGCGGCCCGCCCTTCTGGAACACTGAGTTGGTGGAGTCATCTAACTGGTGGGTCCCACCGGGCCAAGCAGCCTGGGGGGAGTGGAGGCAAGTCAGGGGACGAGCAACAGAAAAAGGGCCTGCTGTGAGCAGAGACCTGCTCCACGTGGCTGGGGAGAGGCCGGCCAGGGGGTCAGGCTGAGATTTGAACCCGGCTGGGCCGCCGGATCGGAAGTGTTGGGAGCCGGAAAGCAGACGGTGCATGGAAAGCCCGGTGGAGGTCAGCTGCCCCTGGGCTCACTAGAGAATCACACGTCCTCACTCATAGTGACAAAGTGCCACTCTTTTTGAGCTACCGGGGTGGGCACCTTTTGCTGTGTGGGGCAGCTCGGCCTCCCCCGGTGCCCCCACCGGGAACCTGTGGCTCCCGGGCCCTGGGCCGTAAATCATCACCCACCCCTCCAGGTGGCCCGCCAGCCCTTGGGAAGCCCCGCTGCAGTGCCGAGCTCCGAAGCCGGATTCCCTGGCGAGGGAAGAAGGGATAGTGTAGCCCATCGGGGACCTGGCGCTCAGAAGCCATAAAGCACGCTGGTGACAGCCGCGTGATGGGTCGAAGGCCCTGGCGGGTCATTTGCGCTCTGCTTAATGGCCACGATGATGAGGCAGTCGCTGTTTGAGAACCCCGGGTGGGCCACTACTGAGGCTTTAAATCTGTCACCGGAGGGTAAGGGAAGGGGCTGCCTCTGTTCATCGTCTTCTCGGGGTGCCTGGTCCCAGCCGTTTCATTTTTCTCCCTCGGTCCTTCTCGTTTGTTCCACCTCGGTTTGCAGGACAGCCATGGCACCCCCAACACACACGCTGAATTCTCACCATGGGGACACGGGGAGGTGACAGCCACTGCATTTCCCAATCTTTGTAAAAACCATCTTTGGAACAATAGTTTGCTGTGCTCCAAAGCACAGAGGCTCATCTCCGAGGAGGCGAAGCATGAGGGAGGAGGGGGCAGCCACAGAGGGCAAGCCAGGGGACAGAGTGCCCGTCAGGAGGCCACCGCCGCCGGGAAGGCCGGAGCCTTCTTATCTCCACCGGCCCTGCCAACCACCGTGTGGGCTGAGCCACAGCCCCTTGACGCCTCACCCCTGCATCCCAACCCCGCGCCCATTAAATGGCCACTGAAAGCAGCGCCTACACCAGTCCCCTTGCCTTGCGCTGGGGCAAAAAGAATTAGTCTTCACCAGGGAGTAATCTCATATTACCAAAAGCAAATGATCTTATTTGATCTAAGACTCTGTGTGTGTGTGTGTGTGTGTGTGTGTGTGTGTGTGTGTGAGAGAGAGAGAGAGACAGAGACAGAGAGAGACAGAGAAATTAAGGGCAAAAGGGAGTATCCTATGAACTATCCATTGGCACGAGGAAAGAAAGAGCTGGCATCTCTTGGCAGGCTGTGAATGCCCTTTAATTAAGTAATAAATTTGGAACCAGCGAGTTGAGCATCGGTAAAGAAACAGCTTAATTACCCGTCCATCCGCTTGACACTGCCAGGGCACTTCTGTGCCACCGTTGCCAAGACACACCAGCACATGGGCACTGAGGACAGAGGCTGCCCATTCCGGCTTGCTTCCAGCTCTTTCCGAGTGGAGAGAAAAAAGCAGAGGCCGAGACAGACAGAAGCAGGGAGACAGGGACAGCACAGAGCGATTGCTCTAATTCTATCACAGGGCTCTGGTGACCGTAACCCACCAGACATGGCCAGAGGGGTTGGTCGCCAGCACCCACCCCGTGGAACGGACTCGAAGGCATTGTTGCCGATGCCCCGCACGTGAGGCCAAAAGAAAGAGGCAGGTGCGTTTGAAACGCTGCCCTTCACCGTCTTTGCTATTTAGGAGCAAACGGGGGGGGGGGGGCAGTACCGTCCCCAAGTGTAGCTCAGACCCCAAGCCGTCGTGGTGAGCAGAGCGGCGGATGACACACCATCTGCCCTCCCTTTGCCGCAGATTCAGACCAGGGGGAAAGCAGGGCGGGGTTCCCGGGGGAGGGGGGACGCCAGAAACCGGAAGTCGAAGGCTTCAGGATCCTATCTCTGTGTCCTGGTGGACCTGGGGCCCCGGATGTAACTACAGAACTCGGGGCTTTGGGTCCCCGCTCGATGGAAGCCACTCACAAAACACCCCCCGCCAAAGAAAGAATTTCGGGGAGGAAGGAGAGCCCCTGACTCATGTGAAACCGAGATCCAGCTGCTCGTGACATGACAGGCTTCTGGGAGCCTGTGGTGGGTTCTGGAACACTTCTAGAAACCAAGAGAAGAGCCAAGTGACAAAGCTTTGGGGCACCAGAGAGGGTCTTTTCTGTCATGAAAGTGCCCCAGGAAGGACTGAGGAATCCTCATCCATGAGGGATCCCAAACCCAATCACTTGTCTGCAGCGCTTTCTTCCTAAGTGGAGGGGTATGAAGAAATACGTATTTCTGGAGGAATACATATTATGGGGGAACATGTATTTCTTCCTACACAGGGGACGTGCCAACGGGATGGACCACATCGTTCCCTCTCTGGCCTCTGATTCCTAATATCTGCTCCTATAAACAGCCCTCGCTCACCAGACAGCCTCGTGATGTGTCAGGAGTAAGTGACTCTGAAAGAGCAAAGGAGATTGCTTCAAAACGCTCTTGACTTTAAAAATGAAGAAAAGGAAAGCATTTGGCAAAGGACGTTCCGGCGTTGGCCAAATCCGGGGCTTCGGAAAAATGTCTTGAGACATTTCACCAAACTCAGAGCGAAGCCAGCAGGGCCCGGCTCTGGCCGTTACCGGTTATTTGCAGCTCTCTTCTTTCCAAAGCAATCTTCTTCTATCTGCGAGCTAAGCTCTTCTGATCCAGCCCGGTTTCTGCAGCTGCTACGTGCAACTCCTCGTCTTCACGATCTGACAGGCATTTGGAGACAGCTCTGGCAGGCGGCAGGAATGCGAGGGCCTCAGCTCCAGTCTGAGCCCCCAAGGACCCCGGCCGGCTCTCTGCATGTTCCAGAGGCTTCCAGAGCGGTGCCAAGGAGCAGAACGCACGCAGGATGCAGCGAGTCCGAGCTCTCCCGGGCGGGGCCCAGCAGGGCAGCAAAGTCCTGCCCGTTAGGAGGCAATAGCATGTGGGAGCCACACTCTGACAGGTTCCGGACAGAGGGTGGGGGCGCAGACACAGGGTAAGAGAAGCGTGAGCTGCAGAGGCCAAGCTGAGAAGGCGTGTGGTCGAGCACTCAACCTCACCACCCCCTCGCCGGGCCCCCGCATGGAAGTTCTCTCTGCGCACATGGCACGGACCTCTGGGCCCTTCTCACATCCTCTCTTTTTTAAGTTTTGTGATCCTCCTACCCACCCCCCATTTAATTCCAGCCTCTGTTAAACCTCGTGCCTCACTCATCCAGGAACCTGCCTGTCCAGTCGACAACCCCGCAAGGCCATCAGCTTCCGTGTTCACCCTTCGTCACACAAGCCGGAGGTCATCTGTTGGGGTCAAGTTCTCCAGAACCTTCCAAGAGGTCAATTCAACAGGTAAAGAAATTCCCGGAGCATGTTCCTTTGAACCTGCCTTCCCTCCAGGGAATGTGGTCTTCAACACTGTGTTATCCACCTTTGATTGGGAAGGAGGGGGGAGGATTTGAAGCCGTAGAAGGGTCCAGTTACCAACATCTTAGCCACCTAAGCAATGCCCCTACCCTGCCTTCGGCACCTCCTGCAAAAATGAGGGTGGGGGTATGGAGGCCTTCGGGGGAGGCATTTCCCCAAGAGCATCCGCTCACACTTTTCCTATTATTTCTAATTTGTACACCTGTCAACACTTCCCAAGACAACAAACAAAATACCAAGGAATAAAAGAGCTATGTGCTCCCTGGCTCGTTTATTTCCAGATGCCCTTGTACGGGTCTCTGTTCACCAAAGGGACCTTTTCCAGCTGCCAAAATCCATCTCAGGAGGGGGATTCCGAGCCCACTCCTGGGCTGGGGTAATATGTTCTTCCGGGGGTCAACATGGAAGGTTAAGACTCAGAACGGACTCTAACAAATTACCTGACCCACGAAGCTTGTTTTTGTCTGATTTCCTTCCCGTCTCGCAAAGACGGCAGTCGCAGGTACATCTGTTCTGAATATCGGCCTCTCGCCTTTGATCCTCTGCCCTGTGTCTTTCAGATGTTTGTAAGAGCCGCGGCCCAGGACCCGCCGCGCACCAGACAGAGCTTCTGGCTCCACTTGGTAAGACCTCAGTAGAACTTAATGGATTAAACAGGGAACAATTTCTATATGATTAATTAATTAGGGTCCTACTAAGAAGGATAATAATATAATAACTTAAATAAGACTGCAAGGCCTAGCTGCCAGTTTATAAAAAGAATCCCAAGAATAGCACAATTTAAAAGACACTCAAGAAAAGGGAGCGTGACACGGTGGGCCCAGCTCTGACTCACGCCAGGCTGAGTTCAGGGGGTTCGAGACTCAGGGTCCAGTGTTCAATCTAAGAGTTGCCTCTGAGCTGTTTCCTCCCTCCGGTAAATGGAAGGATTGAGGTATAGTTGGCAGGGCTGTTGCGGAAATCCAATGGATGAATGAAAACTGTATGAAAATTTCCCAGGATAAAACAGGCTTAAAATACACAGAAAATAATGCTCAAGAAATTCCGGCACAGTGGCGAGCTGGTACTAAGGATGGAAAAACATGGAAAGAAGCCCGTCAAATATGGTCCTTTCTGTTTTATCAGCATCTTCTTTTTCACTGCACTTTTGATCTGCACATTCACCTCTAGTCCTTGGAAAGTAAGTGGATGAAAAGCTCCACCAAGAAGCATCTTACTTGGGGCACTTGGGGGGCTCAGTCGGTTGAGCATCTGACTCTGGCTCAGGTCACGAACTTGCGGTTCATGAATTCAAGCCCCGCGTCGGGCTCTGTGCTGACAGCTCGGAGCCTGGAGCCTGCTTCGGATTCTGGGTCTCCCTCTCTCTGTTCCTCCCCTGCTAGTACTCTGTCTCTCTCTCTCTCTCTCAACAATAAAGATTTAAAAAAATTTTTAAGAATCATCTTAGTTGATTACAGATGAATAAACACTTATTATTTACAGATGAGTAAAGGCTATTCTAGTTAGTAGATCTGTTGGTTGGTATTGCATTTGGGGGCGTTAGCATATTACTGAATGGTCCCGAAACATCTCGGTGCCCCTGTGCCTTACCCATCCTGTCCCTTCTGCCCTCCTCCCCATCCCCCACACTCTTGGCCATATCACTCCTCAAGGTCTCCCACCTTGGGTCCTTTAACTGTCCTGGGGCTGGTGACCCAATCCCACAAGGCCTTGCCAGATCAATCTTCATCTAAAGACCAGATAGTAAATATTTCAGGCTTTGCGCACCATATAGTCTACATCACAACTACTCAGCTCTAGCTCTGCAGTGTGAAAGCAGCCATGGACAGTATGACAATGAGTGTGGCTGTGTTCCAATAAAACTTTACTTACAAAAACAGTTGATGGGCCAAATTTGGCCCAAGAATCTAAATAGTTCTTAGGTGTTCATGGTTAATATAATGGACCTAGGGACTTACTTACTCACTTCCTGGCTGGGGATTTCAGACTTTAAGTCATGATCAATGGGAGACATTTTAGACCCTGGGAAAGTCTAGTATAAAAGATACCTAAGACATAGGTGCCTTTTGGTGTCTTTTAGTAACAACACATGCATCTAAAGCCCACCATCCCTTGCTGCCTATAATGCTTGCATTTTCAGACTGCAGAAAGAGCTCAAGCTTGAGAGTGCAATATAACCACCCAGAGGGCTTTGTTAAAACACAGATTCCTAGGCTCCAGTCCCAGAGTTTCTGATGCAGAAGCTCTGGGGTGGAACCAGAGACTTGTATCCAACAAACTCCCAGGCAATGCGGAGCTAGGTGTCAAAAACCTGAAGGTATACTGCCACCTAGTGGATAATCATTAGAAGTACCCAATGCCAACTATTCCTTTGATTTTGAAGTGTACTAAAAATTAATCTTTTGTCGTGAAGAAGAGTCAGATTCATAAAGCCAATCTGTCATTTGTATAATGGGGTTCCACGGTCATATTCCAAGCTTCTTTAAAGAAATAAGGTATCGTATTATTTAAAGCAACATGGCGGCAATTTTAAATCGACTTAAACCAGAAACAGATTATTTTCCACCAGGGAAAAACACATTAAATATCTAAATAGAATAAAGCCGCTGTTGGCTCTGTTCTTTGGCCACTCTCTCATTTCCAGATGCGCATACTTTTCCTGAAGGACAAAATCCACACCCCAGCCTTCCAATCCGCTATTGATGAACCAACCCGACCAAGTGATAAAATTCAGCAGGAGATGGGTCAAAATGAGCCTGTTTCCGACACCGAACTTTGTGGTCTTTGCACGCACAGGACAGTAACAATGGTAAAGGTCTCTGGCAATGGGCAACTGTGTAAATATTTGCATGCCAGCATACCAAAAATGCAATCACCCACCCCGGCAAAAGACCTGGGTCTCTAACTCCACCTGGCACATAATAAAGGGAGCTACGGTCCCCCACAGCAGATGACTTGGGATCCCAGGCTTGGCGAGCTGCTGGGGTTTTGTCAGCTTGGAGAAACATATTAGGGCTGTGCTACAAAGGATGGCGTGGCACCAGGAGGACGGAAATGACAGGGACCGGAACGGTTTTTGATGCCAACAGTTTATATTTGATCTCCAGATGCGAGGCAGCTGACAGCTAATTAGTTTGACTTAGATCTACACAGATCTCCCCTTCTTTTTCCACACATGCTGTGGGCATGCTAGTGTGAAAATGTGTCTGCCTGGGGTTGCGCTTTGATTGAGAATTCTCTGGAATGTACACACTTGGAGCCCCTGAGAACTCTGGAGCCCCGCACGTGGACCATCTGGCGAGACGGTCTTTTTCCCTCCCGCTTGGCCGGAGCACAGGTAATGCGGTGGCATTCTTTACCCTAGTGGCTGAGCCCAGCCTAATGAGCCGGACTAAACTGTTCAGCGTCGTGTTTCTGTAAACGAGGCCACCGCTGACTGCAAACCTCAGTGGTCAGGAGCTACTGATGTGAATTCTGTGGCTACTAATGAAAAAGCAATTGTGGTCCCTTGGCGGGTGAGCTGTTGGGGAAGAATGAGAGAGGCACAGGGCAAGATGGAGGTCCCCGGTGACGCAGAGGGGACGCACGGACACAGTCCCTCCCTCCCTTCTTCTTTGTGGCCAGACTCAAACGTCACAGCTGCCGGGGACAGCAGGGACATCGAGACCCTCCTCTCCTCTGGCCCCAGAGGACCGGAGCTAACACTGTGTGCTAGACAGTGTTAGAAACGCCTGAAATCAACACAACAACCCTGGGAGGCAGGTGCTGTTATCACCCTTCCTGTGGAGACGAGGAATCTGAGACAGGAAACTGACCGCCCCAGGGTCAGACAGTAGGGGGACAAGCTGGTGTTTGACCCTGCAAGTCCTTCTCCAAAGACCATGCTCTTCACCCCACGACACCAGAAGACATCACGCCTGGGGTGATCCGCACCCTACCGAGTGGTCCAGGGAACACACGTGTGGCCTTCCCTCCCCTGCGGTATAATTACACCCCAGCCCTCACCACGACTCCACAGTGGACAGCGTGGGTTTCCTTGCGCTCTGACTTTGGGCTTGGCCATGTGACTTTCTTCGGCCAATGGGGCTTGCAATTCAAGCAGGGGCTTGTCATGTGCTTGTGCCATTGGTGGACTCCCTTGTCCTCATGGACCCCAGAATGAGGCTCACGGAGCCAGCCCAAAGCCGGACACAACTGAATCCAGCCTTGATCAGCAAACTTCAACCAACCCAGCACGCCGGTAATGATCATGATAGTGTTCCAACCAACGATACACCGGAAAGTTTTCCAGAAGAAATGAAGCCCCAGAGAAGAAATATTCTTTGACCTTGCACTTCCCCCCGTCCCTGGACACTGGGGACCATCTGGTGATCACAGGCGATAAGCACAAGGACAGAAGGCCAAGATGCCGAGGATGCCTACGAGAAAAAAGACCTAATCCTAGGTCTCTGTTAGCATATCATGCCACTGAGCAATCGCTCACCTCCACATTTTTGTGAGAAGAACAATCTCTTTGTTTAAGCCAGTATTAGTTGGGATTTCTGTTATTCACAACCAAAGCCATTCCTAAGTGCTCTTGATTTTCTAAAGTACAGCCAAAACCTGTTACAGAAGCTGTATCATCCGGGGCACCTGGGTGGCTCAGCCGGTGGAGTATCTGACTCCTGATTTTGGCTCAGGTCACGATTCCAGGGCCGTGGGATCGAGCCCCACATCGGGCTCCTCACTGAGCATGGAGCCTACTTGGGATTTTGTTTCTCCCCCTCTGCTCCTCTCCCCTGTTTGTTTCTCTCTCTCACTCTCACTCTAGTTCTAGAAAAGTAAAAAAGACTGTGTCTTCACATCTCTCTCTACTTTTTCAAGTTGGTGGATCTTTCCAGAGTAGTAGGAGGGAAGTCACAAATCCTTGTTAATATCAGTCAACCCATACCTGTTTCTGCTCACCCTGGAGCCATTAGTTTAGCTATCAATTTGGGAAACAGCTTCACAAAAATCAACCCTTGACCTTTGTTCATCGATGTGATCACACTTCTAGAACACTTCCTAGCATACCGTAGGTGCTCAGTATGGCTTGTCTAATGACCAGTGCAAATGAGGTGCTGATAGTTCTCTCAGTGGGTAATCACACATGTCTCTTGGGGATCTGTTTTGGCCACTTTGTCTTCTCAAGGGGACTCCTGGAAGTCACACCCAGGGGAATTTTGTGAAGCCTGCATCTCAGATATGGAAGTCTTCTCATGATATGGTTATGAACAGAAACCACGGCAGCTTTATTGAGGTCTAAGTCTCATACCACAAAATTCACTTTGTGCACTGCCTAGTTCAGTGGTTTTCAGCGTATTCATGGGGGTGTGCAACCATCACCACAATATGACTTTAGAACATTGTCCTCGCCCCAAAAGGAAACCTCATGCCCATTAACGGTCATTCTCCATCACCCCCTCACCCATGCCACTCAGCCTTGACAACCACTAATCCACGTTCTGTCGCCAAGGACTTGCCTCTTCTAGACATACCATATCCATGGAATCATCCAATGTGTGTGGTCTTCCGCGTGCAACTTCCGTCACTTCACACCATGTTGTCAAGGTTCGTTCATGTTGCAGCAGTCGCCTGTCAGTCCTCCACTCCTTTCTACTGCTGAGTAATATTCTATTATATGGACATACCGCATTTTATTTATCCATTCGTCATGTTGATGAACATGTGAATCGCTTCCACTTTTTGGCTCTCACAAAGAATGCTGCTATGAACATTTGCTTCAAGGCTTGGAGCAGTGATAGATCTTCATTTCTCTTGGGTACATACCCACCGGTGGAATTGCTGGCTCATAACTTTTTTCCTAACATTCTGAGGAACTACCACACTGTTTCCCAAAGCCACTGACTGCATCATTTCATATTCCCACCAGCAGTGTACGGACGGTTACAATTTCTCTCCATCTTCACCAACGCTAGTTATTATCTGTCTCTCTGGTTAGAGCTATCCCAGTGGGTGTGAAGTGGTATCTCACTGTCCTTTTACTTTGCATTTCTTTGAGGGTCGATGGTCTTAAGCATCTTTTCATGTGCCCATTGGCTGTTTGTATATCTTCTTTAAAAAAATATATAGACATCAGAGTGCCAGGGTGGCTCAGTCAAACATCTTGCTCTTAATTTCAGCTCACGTCATGATCTTGTGGTTCGTGAGTTCAAGCCCCACATCGGGCTCTGTGCTGGCAGTGTGGAACCTGCTTGAAATTCTCTCTTCCTCTCTATCTGCCCCTCCCCTGCTCGCACTCTGTCTTTCTCAAAATAAATAAATAAATATTTAAAAATATATATACATATAGAGAGAGAGAGTCATAAATTTAATATTTGTATCAGCTAATTTTGCTGAAAACTTTTGTGAGGCTACACTATGAAACCAGAATCCTTTTTTCCCTAATAATGAACAAAGAATTATTAAAACCAGATTAACTCACATGCTACTGATTGCCTGTATCAATGATAAATGAAAAAGATGATTCTGTTTTCTCAGCCACTAAAGTCCCATTGCTATGCATGTCCGGCAGGGGAAAAAAGTAGGTCTACTTGAGGGAAATCCAAATAGAATTAGTGAAAAACTTAAATTCTAAATGGCTTTTAGAATTCCTTTTTTTTTCTAATCACACGTAGTAAGTGGAACAGCTTCCTGTATGCTTTAAAATTACAACTTTTCAAGGCATCTGACTGGCTCAGTCAGTGGAGGATGTGACTTTTGATCTCAGGGTTGTGAGTTCAAGCCCCACATTGAGTGTAGAGATTACTTAAAATAATATTATGGCTTTTTTATTTATCTACTAATGTTAGTTCTCTTGAGTTGCTATGTGCCAAGCATTATATTAAGTTAATTCCAACTATTAATTCATTTAAATGTCACAAGAACCCTATGAGGTATGTGGCATATATTAGTTATCTATGCTATGTAACAAATCATCCCAAAATTTAGCAACTTAAAACAATAACCGTAATTCATTTCCCATAGCTTCTGTGGGTCAAAAATTTGGATAAGACACAAAAGGGATGGCCTGACCCTGCTACACAAATCTGGTGCCTCCAATAGCCAGACTCAAAGGTGAGGACTGAAATATCAAATATTCAGCCGTCTGGCAGTTGATGCGGGCTAGCGACCGAGACCTTCACATCGCCTCTTTCATGTTCTTCCCAACATGGTGGCTGGATTCCAAACCAAGCAACTGAGAAAGAGCCAGGCCCACTTTCCTCACTGTTGCAGAGACCCACCCAAGTGCAAGGAAAGAAAACATGGGCCTTCCCTGATGTGGATTGCATTATGCACTGTGGTGGTTACTTGTACGGCGAATGTGACTGGAGGCTCAGATGAAACATTATTTCAGGGTGTGTCTGTGACGGCGTTTCTAGATGAGATTAGCATTGGATCAGTGGACTCCATGAAATATACACCCCCCTCCCCAGTGCGGGTGGGCATCAGGCAATCCACTGAGGGCCCGACCAGGACAAAAAATAGAGGAAGGGAGGATTCATCCTCTTCCTCCCTGCCTACTGAGCCTGCACATGAGTCTTCTCTGCCCTTGAATCAGGATTTACAGCACAGCTCCCCTAGCTCTCAGGCCTACGGACTCAGACTGAATTACACCACTAGCTGCCCTGTGTCTCCAGCGTGCAAACAAAAGATTTACATGGAGATTATACACACGCACATTTATGCTGGTTCTTTTTCTCTAATACATGTTCATATGTTGAAGTCCTAACCTGTATACCTCAGACTGGGGCCTTATTTGGAAACAGGGCGTTTACGAAGCTAATAAAGTTAAAATGAGGTCATTAGGGTGGACCCTAATTCAATATAAGTGGTATCCTCATGAATTGGGGAAGTTTGGAGACAGATAAGCGAACCAGGAAAACAGCATGTGACAATGAAGGCAGAGATTAGGGTGATGCTTCTACATGCCAAGAAGTCCCAAAGATTACCAGAAAGGTGCCCAAGCTAGAGGAGATGCCTGGAGCAGATTTTCCTCCGGAGCCTTCGGAAGGAGCCAACCCTGCCAGCCCTTTGATCTCAGACATCCAGCCTCGAGAACTGTGAGATGGTAAGTGTTGTTTACGCCCTTCCGTGTGCCTACTTGATTACGGCAGCCCTAGGAGTCTAATCCATCATCTCTTGATGGAAGACCATCAAACATCACGCTCTAGGAAGAGCAGGTGGAATGGAGTAGATAGTGGTGTGGCCATCTTTGAAAGCTACAGTCGGCCACAGCCCACCCGCTGGCCAACAAAAATCGATATTCTTCCCACGTGCAAACTATGCAAAACCACCAAGCCTCATCCCACCGCAGCACCCGCTTCAAGTCTAGGATCGCACCATGTAAATCGGGTCCGATGACATTGACGCTGGTTGAGCAGTTTAAGAGCACAGCTCCTCTTCATCTGGGAGGTGGTCCATTAAAGGTTCATTAAAGGCCACCACAGGCCCCGTGCCATAATGGGACAAGTCATCGAAGTCTTCTCCATCCGAAGCAAACCTCACTCTCCTGAAGAGCCTGCAACCGTCATCTCTAAACCTACATCAACGATCCCTTTCACACTTACTCTCCCCTCATCTCCTCCCTCATAGAATTAGATGATGTTGACGTTAGAAAGCAAGGTAAAGTTTAAGCTGGACGCCACACACCACCTCTGGACAGATCTTGCCCTCGACACACCGCTGGGTAAGAAAAGCCAGACCTAAACGAGTAGATACTGTATGATGCCATTTATAGGAAGATCCAAAGCTGGCAAACTAATCTGAAGTGATAGAGTCAGAATAACTGTTACCCTCGGGCGATTAATGAGGGACCCCTCTTTGGCTTGACACAGTTGGTGCCTCCACACGTTTATAAATATATAAAGACTCATCTATATATTATACATCTGGGTTTTTTTTTTAAGCTTAAGATTGTCCTGTGGTTCCCATACTTAGGTATTTAATAAACCAATAAATCACACACACACACCCCAATTAGAATTAATTTTCTACCATGACTATGGATTGACTAGAAAGAAACAGAATGCTTGCTTCTTGGGTTTAAAAAAATACACAACTGGGAGTGCCTGGGTGGCCCAGTTGGTTAAGCGTCCAACTCCTGGTTTCGGCTCAGATCATGATCTCATACCATTGTGGGTTAGAGCCCTGCATTTCGCAGGCAGTTCAGAGCCTGCTTGGGATTGTCTTTCTCTCCCTCTCCCTCTGCCCCTCCCCTACTTGCGCTGTCTGTCTCAAAATAAATAAACCTTTAAAAAAATTTTTCTTTTAGTACACGTGACTTGAAGCTATGCTCCTCAAACCCCACAAGGGGGCGCTCTAATAGTTGCCGTGATCTCAGACACCGTTTTATAGATTCTTTTTTTTTCTTATGTTTTTATTTATTTTTGAGAGAGAGAGACAGCGCAAGCAGGGAAGGGTCAGAGAGAGAGGGAGATACAGAATCCGAAGCAGGCTCAGAGCCTGATGTGGGGCTCGAACCCATGTGGGACTCAAACCCATGAACCGCAAGATCCTGACCTGAGCTGAAGTTGGACGCTTAACCAACTGAGCCACCCAGGCACCCCCCTCTGAGGCTGTGTTTAACTGTCCCTGCCTTCTGTCCCCACCTTCTGTAGACTTTCAGGCTGTCCCGGTGCACACCGGTCTCTAAGCAACCAAAGAAGTCTAGACCAGCCCTTATTCCAGGGCCTCTGTTATTTTAAAAAGAATGACAAATGTCAAGACAGGGTTTTGTAAAACTTCCGGTATATATTACATGTTTTCCGTTGAACCGTGACACGGATGTAATAAATGGTCTATGTATGGAAGATTCCATACATTCTAGACTGTATTTCTGAGATTGTTGGGTATTTCCCCATCTCTCCCCAAAGGGCCCCTTCCAGCTGAGGAAACACACATCTGCCCCTCCCATCCTATCACACACATGCACACACGCGTGTACACACAGGTTTCAGCCAGGTGAGATGTTGCCAGTATCTCCCAGCTTCTCACGGCCACCCCAGCCCGCAGAGCTCCCAACAGCCTATATGTTTCCCTACAAAAACCCCCACCTCATCTAAGGGGACAAGACTAAATCCAAAGCTAAACTAGCCATCGAAAATGTGAACAATTTTAAAGACCTGAGTTGTTTGGAGTTGTTAGTTTTTTTTTCATGATTCAACCATATGTTCTGGTTCTATTGTAGCCAAAAGCCAGGTGGGACGCTGGTCCTCAGATCCCTGGGTCCTACATGTAGGTGTCATTTGTCAGAAACTCTGACTGCCTTGGACAGAAGCAGCAGCCCAGCGCAAAGCTAATCCTGCGTCAGTGAAGAGCTTCGGAGGAGAGCCCCAGAGGAGCGTGGCTCCGTAGCCCCTGCCCAGCCCAGCTCTGCAGGGGAGGAGAGGTCTGGGGAAGGGGGCTTAACAGCTCAGGGTTTCCTACCTTCAAAACTTCAGATTGGCAGGAAGAGGAAGCCTTTGCTTCTCCTTTAAAAAAAAAAAAAAGCCAATAGTTTTGGGGGTAGAGAGGAAGTCACATGAAAACCTCCCTTGGAGACTTCTGATGGTCGGTTTGGCATTATCTTGATTCGGAGGTGACGGAAGAGGGAAGACCAAGCAGAGGAAACGTCCATGAGGATGATAATATTTATTCACTCTGTTATGACTATTATAACTCACGCACTGTTCTAAGGACAGTACCCTCGGTTAATCCTCCCGACAACCCTCTGGGGTAGGTGTTAGGAACACGTTTTGGAGCTGGGGGAGATGAAGCACAAAGTCAGTGGGTGATATTGTGGACTGAATCGTGCCATCCTCCCGATTAAAATGCTGAAGCCCATGGAGTGCCTGGGTGGCTCAGTCGGTTAAATGTCTGACTTCAGCTCAGGTCATGATCTCATAGTCTGTGGGTTCAAGCCCCGCATCGAGTTCTGTGCTGACAGCTCAGAGCCTGGAGCTTCAGATTCTGTGTCTCCCTCTCTCTCTGCCCCTCCCTTGTTCATGCTCTCTCTCTCAAAAATAAACATTAAAATTTTTTTGATGCTGAAGCCCTAACCCCCAGTGTTTATATTTGGAGATAGGACCTTTAAAGATACCATTAAGGTTGAATGAGGTCATAAGAGGCCTCTGGTTAGGGCTGGGGGCCCTAACGCAGTAGGACTGGTGTCCTTAAACAAAGAGGAAGAGACGCCACATGGGAAGGGAGAAAAAGGCCGTGTGAGGACACACCAAGAAGGTGGCTACCTGCAAGCCAAGGAGAGAGTTTGCACCAGAAACCAACCACAGGGGTGCCAGTCGGTTAAGCGGTTAAGCGGTTAAGCGTCTGACTTCAGCTCAGGTCATGATCTTACAGCTCATGAGTTCTAGCCCCACGTCAGGCTCTGTGCTGACAGCTCAGAGCCTGGAACCAGCTTTGGATTCTGTGTCTCCCTGTCTGTCTACCCCTCCTCCACACCTGTTCTGCCTCTCTCTCTTTCTCAAAAATAAATAAACATTTTAAAAAATTCATTTAAAAAAAGATCAATGCCCACATTCTCCACCAAAAATTAATTAATTAATTAATTAAATTAATTTTTAAAAAAAGAAAGAAAGAAAGAAGCCAGCCGTGGCAGCACCTTATTCTTGGACTTCCAGCCTCTGTAACTGGGGAAAAATTAATTTCTGTTGTCAAGCCCCCCAGGCTGCCATGTTTTTCATGGCAGCCCTTGTGGACTGGTACAGGTCACTGGCCCGAAATCTTTTGCCTGGCCAACCGAAGAACCCGCATTTTAATCCAGCCCACTCTGCCCAGTGGCTCTCGCAGTGACAGTGTAAAAGAGGGTCCTACTGGAGAATGGGACGATGGTCGCAGGAACTGCCGACGTGCGCGGCCACTTACCCGCACCAGCCCACCGCGTGGAGCACTCCCTGTGGATTACCCGTGTAACACCGACAGCAGTGCCGTGAGGTTGTGCCATGATGGCCCTTGCTTCCTAGGGCCGCAGGAGGATTGCAGGGCCCTCCGCAGCCAGCTGGGGGCACCACGCTGAACTCCAAGTCACCGCCGCTGTGAGAGATCATTTTGCTTTAGTCAGCTCCTCCACTTGGCCAGAGGTTGTTCAACTCAGCCTTCCAAGTGAGGTGACACCGTGCAGTCAAGTAATAATTAAGCCCCCACTTCCCTGAGACCGCCTTTGAAATATAGGAGCCAGGCGGGAAGGTGTTCCCGGCTAAGACATCACAGCCTTGGAGGGAAAGGAGGGGCAGCCCCGCCCTGGTGGGCAGGGAGGAGGAGGAGGGGGAGGAGGAGGAGGAGGAGCTCTGTTAGAGGACGGGACCTAGCCAGGAGCCCTGCAGTAGGCCGAGGAGCAGGGCCACTGCCCCTGCACACCTTGTTTATATTTCTTTTGGGGGAGAGAGAGAGAGAGAGAGAGAGAGAATAAGAGAGAATGAGTGGGGGAGGGGCAGAGAGAGAGAGAGAGAGAGTCGAACACACACAGCGTGAGATCATGACCTGAGCTGAAATCAAGATCCAGAAGCTTAACCAATTGAGCTACCCAGGCGCCCCTCCCCCGCTTCAAATGAGCAATAACTAACAGGGACTCAGCACCCTGGGGTCCAAAGGGCATTCCTAACTTTGCCTCTGATACCCTACCACATCGACCTAGAGAGAAAGAACACCCCCATTTCCTCCCATCGCTGTCCTCTACACACACGCCACCCCCCCCTCACCCCAACAGGCCTTGCTTCCTTGTGTAGGTGCCCAAATGCATCAGTCCCCTGGATGGAAGGACTGAGCTAAAGCACCTCGTCTGCTGGCAGAGCATTCCCCAAAGGGGAGGATGTGTCCCACAAGTGGGCTCAGGTGACATGGGCCCTTTTCAATTCTTTTGCAATCCTGTGACCCTGTGAAAGGGAAAGTAAACACCTTCATGTTCACTCAGGTTTGAACAGAGAGGCTGAGCCTCAGATCCAGAGCCTTCATGAGCAGCAGTGCTTCCATCCTTCGGAAACCCCAAATTACACGTACAGGGCACACAACTCACTGATGCCCTGTTCATGCTTTTTAATATTTATTTATTTTCGGGGGAGAGCACAAGCAAGGGAGGGGCAGAGAGAGGAGGACAGAGGCTCTGAAGCAGGCTCTGTGCTGACAGGCTGGCAGCAGTGAGCCCAATGTGGGGCTCGACCTCACGAACCATGAGATCATGAGCAGTGTCGAAGTCGGATGCTCAACCGGCTGAGCCACCCAGGTGCCCCCCCATCACGCTTTTTGATTCTTTTTTACTCTCCGTGTTGCATTTTCAATGGTTTCTGTTGCTCTGTCTTCAAGTTCACAAATGTTTTCTTCTATGATGTCTAACCTGTGGTAAAACCCACAACGTATTTTTCATCTCAGACATGTACTTTTCATCTTTCTTCAGGTCTCTATTTTTTTGATCATGTGCAATACAGTTATAATAACTGTTTAGACCTGTGTCCTAATCCAAATGTCTATATCACCTCATTCATTGAGTCCAATTTTCTAGTTTCTCTGATTAGATGCTAAACATTGTGAATTTGATATTGTTGGATACTGAATGTTTCTATGTTTTTTTATAACAATTATTCTTTTTTAAATGTTTTTTTTTCATTTTTTATTTATTTTAGAGACAGAGCACAAGCAGGAGATAGGGGCAGAGAGAGAAAGGGACAGAATCTTAAGCAGGCTCCGCACTCAGTGAGGAGCCCATGGGTGGCTCAACCCCACAACCCGGGATCATGACTTGAGTTGAAATCAAGAGTTAGACGCTCAAGCAACTGAGCCACCCAGGCACCCCCTATAACCAGTTATTCTTGATCTTTGTTCTGAACGTATTTAAATTATTTGGAAATGATTTGATTCCTTCATGTCTTGATTTTTTCTTTTAATTTTTTTTAGACAACACCCAAGCAGTATTTAGTCTCCTACCCCATGAATTACGAACTTTTCCATTCCAGCTGGTGGATACACACTATTCCTGGCCACGCGTGAGTGCCAGGCACCATTCCCTTCACTCCTTTCAGGTGGTTCTTTCCTCCCCGTCATCAGCTTGCACACCTGCTGATTGTACTGAGCCTCATACTTGAAGGGGCGGAGTTGTGCCTGTGTGGCTCCCTCCTCTCCCGCACTCTGTACTGTGAGCTCTAGCCACCGTGGTCTCCCCAGACTTCCAGCTCAATCTCCTCAACCAAGGGAGCCACTGGGCTCTGCCTGGGTTCTCCCTTCCCACACCACCGCCTGGAAGCACTCTAAAGGCTGTAAGCTGGGGTGATCATAAGGCTACCCTGTTTGCTCTCTTAGGGACCACTGGCCTTCCTTGCCTGATTTCCACTACCTTGAAAACTTGTCTTATGTAGTTTACTTGGTTAAGTGGCAAGGCAAATCCATTTCTTGTCACTCCATCTTGGTTGGAAGGAGGAGTCTCCCATTCACTCCTTCAGCTGGATTTTTAAATTTTCTTCAGTAGGTCTTGTCCCTTCTCATTAAGTTTCTGTCTGAAAATCTAATTTTTATTGTTATTCTGTCTCCTCTCATCTCCATCCCTAGGTGCTTATTTCTAGAGTGGGTAAACTGTATGTTCACATATACATATTGGCTTTTGTATATGTAATATTTACCAACAGATGTCCTGAAATTGAACCATGCATCGGTCATCAATTTACTCAGCTGTGAGAAACAGGAAGATGAAATGTAGGCACCTAGGGCTAGTGCAGCAAGACTTTCGTGCTCATGCTGGTTACCTCATGCCACAAGATGACTGCTACAAGTCCAGGCTTCACATCTCTGATCCAAGCAGGAAGGAGGAAGAAGCAGGGGGTGGCAATTCCCTTACCAAGAAAGCAAAAGATTTCTCAGAATAGATTAGATGATGCCTTATTAGCCAGAACTCTGTCTGTAATATCAAGTCCATTGAGAAGCAAATGGTTAGCTGGAAATTTTGCCACAAATTCACCCAAAAAATCAGGGTTCCAGTGGGTAACAAAGAACAGATAATTGATACTGGGCAGGCAACTAATAGGTCTATAAGCTACTCTTGCATTCTTAGATTAAACCTTGCTGGCTTATAGTGAACTATGCTTTTAAGTACCTTTGACAATGTTCTGACTTTTTTTCCCCTTGACTATTGCAATACTCAAGACCAAAGACTTGAACAAGATAGTTTAAATGGAAATAGAAACATATTCAATATATTTTTTTAAGGTTTATCTATTTTTGGGGAGAGAGAGAGGTCACAGAGAGGGAGGCACAGAATCCAAAGCAGCTCCAGGCTCTGAGCTGTCAGCACAGAGCCCGACGCAGGGCTCCAACCCACGAAATGTGGGATCATGACCTGAGCTGAAGTCAGACACTTAACTGAGCCACCCAGATGCCCCCAATTCAATATATTTTCAGAGGCAGTATCAAGGCCCTTTGATGAGACCCGTTAACTGCACATACAAATGCTAGAACCAGGAACAAAATGAGTACAGAAATAAAGTGCTACATGGCGTTTTTAAGAGAGCACATGTGTGCCCCACACGCACAGAGGAGGCAGAGCGAGACTCTTAAGCAGGCTCCACACCCAGCAAAGAGCCTGATGTAGGACTTGATCCCATGACCATGAGATCATGAGCTGAGCCAAAATCAAGAGTTGGATGCTTAACCAACTGAGCCACCCATGGACCCTGACTGCTATATAAATTTCAGATGGGAATAATCACCAGTGGTATTCAATGGTCCTTAAAAACAAATGCGGAGGTATTTATGAAATTTTCTGATTTGGAATGCCTTCATTAGGTAGTTAGCATTTTATTCAACACAGTAAAAACCATACCAATCTCTCTGAACCTTTCTTAAAACTATTGTGATAATGTCTTTACCTTTCAGATACTAAAATATTTACAGACAAAATTACACATTTAATTGCTTCAAAATAACATGGGACTCATGGAGGGGAAAGGAGATAGAAATGAAGTGAAACCAGGGGCGCCTGGGTGGCTCAGTCAGTTGGGCCTCCAACTTCAGCTCAGGTCATGATCTCACATTCATGGATTCGAGCCCTGCGTTGGGCTCTGTCCTGACAGCTTGGGCCTGGAAACTGCTTCGGATTCTGTGTTTCCTTGTCTCTCTGCCCCTCCCCCCTCATGCTGTCTCAAAAATAAATAAAACATTAAGGAAAAAAACTATGAAACCAGACCTGCTGGTTGATGATTACTGAAAAAAGGGCATATGGGATTCATTGTATTACTCTGTCTTCTATTACCTGTTTTGAATTCCCCATAAATGAAAAAGGTTTTACTGTTTGTGCAGTGAAAGCACAGTTTAACATACACATAGACAAGTGTGTGTGTGTATATATGTACACAACTACTTGTTCTAAACAATAGTGTTGAGTAGGGATTCTATCCCACAGGATATTTGCTTTTTATAAAAGGAATTGTATATGTCAACACTCGCAGGAAGACAGTTCGACTGCTTCCTGAACCTGGCTCTAAGCAGCCAGGTAGACAGAGCCCTCCAGTAGCCACGGCCGCCTTCCTTCCTCATTGCACAAGCTCCAAGAGCTGCCGAGTTCTGCTCTAGATCTTGTCAAATTCATAACAGTACTCGAAGCAACAAAGATTGCATTCATGGATGCTGCCAATAATCTGAAGCCCAAATGCTTCAAAGACCAGTTCATTTAAAATACATAGAAAAATAATTAGGATTTATACAAAGCAGATTTTTACAAAACAAGTACACTACATCTTAAAATACATCTTCTATCCAAGCACAGAAATGGGGGAACATACATGAGAGTGTACGTTTAAGAGAAACATTTATTTCTAAATGCTGATTAGGAAGGCATCGTGGACTGAGTGCTGATTTCCTGGTACAACTTGGAAGAGAACTTCAAATTGCCAGCATTCGCAGCCTTTTAAAAACAGTTCCTGACAGTTCCTGAAGGAGATTAGACCGCTGTTCCTCTTTCCAAATTCTGTTTAATTTCGGCTGTGTACTTCCCATAGAATCTTTCTGCTTTCTTGTTGAACTTGGCATTCCTTTCATTAATGTAGTCAATGTCTGCATCGTCATTGTAAGGCCGTCTCCGGCTGTATTTGTCTCGTTTTTCAATTCTGGCGGAAGAAAAAAATTTACAAAATTCAAAATTGCTTTTTTAATCTTAATAAAACATGAACAAATAGCTATAAAGTACACTTATAAACCAGTAGCTATAAAACAGTACATTTAGAATAGCGCATTTGGGGCTTGGGGGTGGGGGCAGTTTTCATCAACATCAAGTTGCAACTGCTAATTGGCAGCATATCACCCTGGGTAGGAACCCTGAAATTCAAAAAATACAAACTCATCTTCAGAATGCTTCTAAAAGAGCAGCAATACATTGTTAGCGACTGAACACATGAAATCTTAAATGACTACAATATTTATATTAAAAAAACCACAGCTAATATGGAGTCTGAATGTACTAGATACTGTATGTATGTGCTACATACTATTTTTTTTAATGTTTATTTATTTTTGAGAGGGAGAGAGCACAGGTGAGCATGAGTGGGGGAAGAGCAGAGAGAGAGAGACACAGAATCGGAAGCAGGCTCCAGGCTCTGAGCCGTCAGCACAGAGCCCAACGCGGGGCTCGAACTCACAAATTGTGAGATCATGACCTGAGCCGAAGCTGGACACTTAACCAACAGGGCCACTCAAGCTCCCCCAAGTTTTCAAAGTTACGTATATTAATTCCTAAAATATAAATTCATTCTGCTGTGCCTAATACTCAGCCATATCAGTATGAAGAAACACAAATATAACAAAGGTATGTTTACTAGAACATTCGTACTTCTTTGAATAACGAACTGGTGATGAAGGTAAAAGCCCTTGAAGAAGAAGGATCTTCTTTGGACTTTTCCCTTATAACAACTCAATTTCAGCAACGTTTCGCATCTCCAGCCCAAATCACACGCACACTTGCTGTCCGCCCCCGAAATCACAGGAGGCCGAGTCGGAAATGAGCGGCACGGCACCTGCCGGTGCAACTCGCTCTCGGCACGCTGCGTCTGTTCCGTCACGAAGCGTCTGCACCGCCAGGCCCCGTGCCGGGTACTCACTGCCTCTCCAGGTCTGTGACCATCCTGTCCACCTCCTCCGAGGAAGGCACGTGTGTTCCGTGAAGAAGACTGTTGGACGTTGGGAAAAACTCCTCTCCACTGAAAAGACAGCAAAACAGACTCACAGCGACACGACACGGTTCCACGGTTTCACATTTCAAGCTAAATCACCGTTCTCGGCTGGTGGTAAGATACGTACACACATTTACATGGGAAAACACCTTAACCTGTATTTTACTTTTTTAAAGAGAAGCTGGAATTGGAAGGGATCTAAGACATCACCCACCTCCTCCAACACCTCCTTTCTTCCGGTGAAAGGGCCAAGGGCCAGAGGTTAAAGGACCTGCTTCTAGGTTCAGGTTCTCTCTCTTCCCACTAACGGGAAGGGGTCAGCGAACCTGGTTTGCAACCCTCTCACGGGCCGGCCCCGGCCCCGGCCACGGGTTCCTGCCTCCTTCACGGCCGCCTTCACATCACACCAGCGGGGCAGAGTAGTTGTGACCGAGACCCAAGAGTCCACAAGGCCTAAACGATCTGCAGAAGCAGCTCACCCATCCCAGCCTTCTGCCTCCTAAAATATCTGAGTCACTATGAGAATCTGGTTGTTAAACTCGACGCCCAGCTAGAAAAATAACCAGGTGGGAAGCTTAACTGCTGTGGAGTGAGCAATAAATAGTCTTGTCAAGGCCAGAGAGCATCGAGGCAGCCGCTGACGACCTACACCCAAGCACTAAGATGCGTTTGTCTTTACGTATGTGCCTATGTGTGTCTACACCCCACACACACACACACACACACACACACACACACACACACACACACACACACACACACACACACCTATGTCCCTTCAGAATGAAAACAGGACTTGCATTAATCCTGTCAACTCACTGCTTTTCTCGCAGTCTCTCATACGTCTCCATGTCGGGTTTGATCTGCTTGGTCAGCCGATGGTACTGGCGTAACTGGGCAGCGGCATAATCTAGAAATAAAAGGAGCGCCAGGGAAGACAGATTTCCCAGTTCTGTCATTACGATCCAGAGAATATCAAAATCTGTAGTAGCAATATTTGCACAAGACCCCAAGCAGAGCCTCCGCCCTGATGATGATAATACAGGCTTTTATTACTTTTACCACGAAGAATAAAAGCATCCAGCTGATTAAAGTGCAGCCTTTTTTACTTCTGCCCTAATGAGACATATTCGTAGTTTTCTTGGGGTCAGGCCTCCCGGAGAACATTCCGTGAAGGGGCACAGCCTTTCTTAAAACCGGAAACACTAAAGGTAATGCTTACCTAGCAGGGCCGGTCAGGAAAATACCAGCTTTACCTGAGAATCCCAGGTCGGGGTTTTTCCTCTTCTTTCTCCTCTCCCATCTCTCCGCGTCCTCTGCGCTGATCTCCAGCAGCTTCACTTTCTCGTAGTCTTCTCCTCTTGCTGCACATTCCTAAACAGAAAGAAACTGTTAATTCCTGCAATTATGAGGAAAGCAATCATTCGATCCATTTTAAATCAACGCTGAATAAAGATACCAAGCAATACTTCAAAAATAATGATTAACACTTGAAGCAAACCTGGGAACTTACTACGGTAAGAAGTGAGTGCATCAGTTTAAAATACTTATTCAACGTTTCTCAGGTGTCAGATCCCCTTTTAAATGTTTTACATGCACTAACTCATTTAATTCATAATTAGCTCAAATAATTATTATGGTCCCCATTTCACAGACCAGAAAACAGAGGCACAGGGAGCTTAAATAACTCCCCCAGAGCGCTGCTCCTAGTACAAAGCAGAGCGGCCACGTGGACTCCGGCAGTCTGGCTCCAGAGCCAGGGTACGAAACCACCGTCTGCTGTCTCGATGCAAGAGAAGAACTGGATAAACAACTTATGGAGACAGCGGGGTAGAGCCTAACCTTCTTCTTTTCTTCTTCCTGCAGTTCCCACTCCAGACGAGCCTTTTTGGCTTCCCAGTTAGCAGGTAACTTGAGTCTTTTGTCTTCTTCAACAACTTCCTGGTGATTTAACTTACGAGCCTCATTCTAAAACCGGAACACAAAAAGTCTGTGAGCTGAGACACAAAAGCAAATCCAAACAAAATCTTGCCCACTCTGAAAAAGGTCAGGTAAGACACATTATCGAGGGGACTCTGTTACCCTAAAAGCACCAGACAGACAAAGGATTTTAAGCACGAGAACACACTGTGTATGCGTACGGTCAAGAAATGTGTTGGGCTCAATGGGGTAGGGGCCTGGAGGTTACCGTCAGCTCTGCCTCCATTTAGCCACGTGACCCTTTTGCACTTGGGGTTGGATCGGACAAGGTGCGAAAAGTGGAGAAGGCGTACTCCTTCTGGAGACTCTGGATGGCATGAAATAATATTACATCATATGAGGAGAAAGATGTTCTACTTTCAATTCTCTTTTAATCCTGATTAATTCAAGGGAAAAAAAACCTCAACTTGGGGCCCAGGGCTTTAGCACCAATTTTAGTATCGCTGGCCTTTTCCAAGTCCCTCTTTTTTAAATATTTTAACAGTTTACCTTATGGCAAAGGAAAGGTATTTTCCATTTTAATTACTGTGTGAAGAGTGTGATTTAAAATGAACTTCACTGGGGCCCCTGGGTGGCTTAGTCAGGTGAGCAGCTGACTCTTGGTTTTGATCTCAAGGTTCAGGGGATCAAGCCCCCCCCCCCGCCCCCCCCAAGAGGCTCCGCCCTGACAGTGCTGAGCCTGCTTGGGATTCTCTCTCCCTCTCTCAGCCCCTCCCCTGCTCGCACATGCTCGCACATGTGTGCATGCTCTCTCTTAAAAACAGACTTTAAAAAATGAACTTAACTGCACAAAGCCAAATAAGTATATCATCTTAAGGACAACATACATAAATGCTTCTTAGGTCACAGGTTGGTGGCAGTCCAGGAAGCCATGCCTCCTAATTTCCAACCACATATACTTTACACAGTCCCTCCAAGTAAATACTTAAGTGTGTTCAATTCTCTGGGCAAAGAGAGGCACTCCTTACAACTACCATCCCTCTTACATTCTGGTACTCCTGCCTCTGGCAATGCCCTCCAGTCAGAGACACCAAGAACACAGCTGCAGCCAAACAAAGTTGTGTTCGGTGCACTGAAGGGGACAGCAAACCACGGGGAGCTGCAGGCATTTCAGTGAGAGGGTGCGTCGAGGGGCCGGTTACAGGATTTAGGTTTATTTGTATCAGGTGACTGGGATCGGGGATAAGGTTCAAGAGAGTGTGGCTGTGCTCTGCATTAGACATTGTCAGAAAGGCAGGGCATTCGATGACTGGGTGTCACAGTTCTTCTACAGGATGAATGGGGGGAGACTAATGCTGTCACTGGTCCTAACAATCACTGGCGTTAGCAGAAGCGGGGCAATGTGTGGGCATTTCTGTGGTTTGGACAGTCTTGTTTTTGTCTCACTCCACCAGAGTGATGGAGGTTTCTGAAAGCGCAGCCAAGCTGTCAGTCAGGTGACTTAAGCCGCCTTGTCCTTCCTCAGCTCCAACTGCTGCCAGTTGTTTGCTGCACTCTTAGCTCTAACAGGAATTTCCTTACTTTGCATCTGTTCCCTCTGCGTCCTCCAGCTTCTTTGTCTGATAATACCTTACACATCTTTCACACCGTAGTTTAGGGGTCACCTCTTATAGGAGGCACTCCCAAGAACCCCTCAAACGGTGTCCACCTCTCCTCTGCACTCCCAGGGCACTTTGTTCCTAACGTTAGTCATATAACCCTGGCTATAAACCGATCTCCTCTACTTCAGAGCAAAGGCCGTATCTTAATCATCTAGCTCCCCACCAACTAAGTGAGCCACTGACACTACAGACTTGCAGAGATCTGCTGATATTTTTTGAATAAACAGGCAACCAGCTCTCTTATTAACACTGGAGGAGTTTCTTCCAGTCTCCAGCTCTACATAACCCCTAGGTCCAACGAAGAGCTTGTGAGACTTACACAGCAGGGAGGCCGTTAGTAATAGAGACCGCCCCCACCCCCCAAACCTAGCCCAGATTAGTTAAAGCAGAAGTGGGTGGGAGGAGGGTTGGAGAGAGCGTGTGTATTTTCAAAAGTGATCGCAATCTGTTGCCCAGGTCGAGAACCGCCAGAACAGAGATTTCATTCCACTCAGCCGGTCTGCCAAGCACCCTTCTGCAGCTTTCCGGTACCTCTGCGAACGGGCACGGGCCTGTCCCAGGGGACCAGCCTCAGCTGCCTCCCGGGCTACTCACCCGCTTCAGGTGCAGCTCCCGGAACTTACGCAGCCTCTGTTCGCGCTTCTGGGCGGCCAGCTCCGCAGCCGCCGCCGTCAGGGGCTGCTCCCCCTCCTCCGCGCTGCCCACCGGTACCTGCGGCGAAGAAAACCCGTCGCAGGAGGGGTCGGCTCCGCTTTTCCCGGACCACCCTGGCCGATTCCCCGTCGGTGCTGAGCGGCGGGCCAGGCCCTCATTCCAACCCCCACCTCAGTGTCTGCGCCTCCCTGACCCGGCGCGCCGGCATCTCCTCCGCCCCTGGCCTTCGCCGTCCCCCGGAGCCTCCCCACACAAAAATTCTTGGGTCGAGCCGGCAGAACTTACCTTCTCGGCTAAAGTTGCAGCCGCCATCACAGCCTCTCCCTCCCCACTTCCGGCAACAACACAGACCACTTCCGTCCGCCTTTGGCCCGCCCCCCGCCAAGATATACCTTGAGCCCCGCCCCTTCCTGGCGGTCTCTGGAACTTGGGACCAATCCCTGACCTTTTTAGCAGTAGGAAGTTTTCGATTGGGTAAGAGCTTGCGCAGCCTCAAAAGGCCGCAGAGGCAAGGGCGGGGAGGGGTGAAGTGGAAAGGAAAAGGCCCGAAGCGCCCAGAAGCGGACGGCTATGAAGGGCCGGCTGAACCGGGGCTTGGTAGAAAGGCACCCCGAATGCGTGCCACTGCCTCGAGCGAAACGTGTTTCCCGTTCAGCCTCAGTGTCATCTCCTGCGAGGCAGGCGTCTCCTGACTACCTTGGCTCCCGTCAGTCCCTGATACTGTCACGTGGCACCATTTTAATGCTCTTCAGTAGTGGGAGATATTTTTCTCTTCTGTGCCTTCTTTTCCCCCATTGGAGAACTGTATAACATTTCTGGACGTGAAAGACTCCATTTTGGGAGAAGCTCCGTTTTCCTTTTTAAAACAAACAGCTAATGAACGCCACCACTTCTTTGCTCCCCTCCAAAAAGAGCGTGTTCAAGGGGTACCTGGGTGGCTCAGTCGATTGAGAGTCCAACTTTGGCTGAGGGCATGATCTCACAGTTCCTGGGTTTGAGGCCCGAATCGGGCACTGTGCTGAAAGTTTGCTCAGAGCCTGGACCCTGCTTCAGATTCTGTCTCCCCTCTCTCTGCCCCTCCTCCGCTCTCACTCTGTCTCAAAAATAAATAAATGTAAAATAAAAACTTTTAAATAAATAAATAAAGAGCATGTTCAACTGATAGTATCCACCTGTTAAAGTAGCTAAAAAAGAACAAAGGTACCCAAAAAAATTACAATTTAAAATGCCCTAAATTCCCTCCCCTCCTTGCACTCTCTCTCTCTCAAAAACAAACATTTAAAATGCCCCAAATTGGCGGATGGACGACAAGGGGTAGGGAGAAAAAAATTAACTTAAAAAAATAGCGCCTGGGTGGCTCATCAGTTAAGCATCCGACTTTAGCTCTGGTCATGATCTCATAGTTTGTGGGTTCAAGCCCCACATTGGGCTCTGTGCTGACAGCTAGGAGCCTGGAGCCTGCTTTAGATTTTGTGTCTCCCTCTCTCTCTGCCCCTCCCCCACTTGTGCTTTGTCTCTCCCTTTCTCTCTCAAAAATGAATAAACATTGAAAAATAAATAAATAAGTAAATAAAATGCCCCAACTTAAATATCTGGGATATGCCACTAGCGAACAAGGATTTTCTCTTCGATCCCGAAATAAAAAGCATTGCTCCTTTCCCCTTCCTCAAACCCAACAAGAGACAAACTGGATACTGCCGAAATCAGATTCCTAATTTCTCTGCTATTGCTCAATCCTTAAATGTCTTACTTCAGGCACGCTAACCTACAGCCCTTTCACTGGTTTCCTCAAAAACCAACCACAGGCTTTTGAGGAAGTAAAACGGCTCACTGAATCCTTGTTTTGGGGCACCCCAATGATCAATTGCCCTTCTTCCTCTTTGTTCACAACATGAAGGTAATGCTTCAGGAGTTCTGACATAGAGACATGGAGACCAACACAGGACTTTAGGGTACTACACTCAGCAGCTGGATCCAAGAGCTAAGGGACCGCCATTCTGCATGAGAGCTCTGTTTTGTCAGAAGACACAAAAGAACTAGTCATGGGTTCCCCTTTGACCACTTAAGTTCCCCATTCGATGGAAACTCTTATCTGCTAGCAAATTGACGTCCTGTGACATTCTCCTGCAGTCAGCTTCAAACATGTCACCAGATGTTGTTTAAATCCTGATACTCTTTTTTATTAATTTCATTTTTAAGTAATCTCGACACCAAATGCAGGGCTCGAACTCACAACCAGGAGATCAAGAACTGCAAACTCCACTGACTGAGCCGGCCAGGCGCCCCTAAACTCCACTACTCTTTTGCCTCTTCCCTCTGACGCGATTCCTCATGGCTATATTATGGCAACTGGTCCACTATTGACTCCTGGACTAGATCTTAAAGAAAGTCCCATTGAAAATGCTGAACTAATTTGGTTCACCAATAGTTCTCGTTTAAGGGGTAAAACAGGAAAATATCAGGCAGGATATGCTGTAGCCAGCTACAGACACAATGGAGACTCATCTTCTACCTGAACTGTTTTGTTTTTTCAGTATAGTCGACACACCATGTTACACTAGTACAACATCGTGATTCGACAAGTGTATGCATTCTGCTGTGCTCACCAGAGGAAGAAAACGTTTTATTCCATCATCCTTCATCACTCTCCTACTTCTCCTGTCCTATGATGGTTATTCAAGCTCAACGGTCCAAAGTTTCATTCACACGTGATCTGATCCTCGCACTTCTGATTGTAGAAATACTTGTGTGAAGTGGGAGTTTCACAGATACTTAGATGCCTAAATACTTAATATTTAGGGAAACTCAAAGGCTATATGAGCATATAGGATGGTTAAGCCAGCTGAAATATTTGGGATATTACTCCTTCTTGGTGGAATTCTCACGGCTTTTGCTCTTTGATACTAAGTCACTTCTCTGCTGGGGATAGAATCCCTTCTTTAATAAACTCCAGTTCTGTAGAACTCATTTAGGTTAACAACAGATACAACCCTGGGTTGCTTTGCCTCACATTTGCTCCCAATGCCCTGGAGCTCGTCTATAAATTTCCCCAATAGAGACAGGCAATATATCTGCAGAAAATTCACAGCACAAGTAGCATCGTGTAATTTTTAGAAATTATTTGTTTGGGTTTCTGTTTATCCTATGGTGTCCAGTCACGGGATGGACACCTGATGGAAATGTGTTTCTGCAGGAGGCCCCACTCATTTGCCCAAAATAAAAATCAATCCAACTGTTGAATATGTGGACAACTTCCACTCTCTAGCTCATCAGAATTACTATGGTGGATATAACCACTTCACAGGGGAGGTCGGAAGGACTTAAAGCAACACATTAAGGAGGAACAGCCTGAAAATAGTATCCTTAGTACATCTGACATGACCAACATGGATCCAGAAACCTGGCCTATGCCACACACGATTAACGATATGGGACATAAGAATTATTTTTCTGTTAACAGAACTATGCAGGCAGCCCATCAAATTGTTAACCAAAAGAATCTTAAAAACGTGACTGTTGGAACCATGGATGGCTATACCCAGATTTGGGATGAGTTTTAGGGACCTTGCCCCAGGTTATGGACATTTGAACACCCAAACGCCCCTACGTTGGGAACAACAACAACAAAACTCACTCTAAACAGAACAACCCAATTACACCCGAGATGTGGGATGTGGGATATCTGGAACATTGTAAGCATCCTGTTATACTGAAGGAAAGTAACTGGTTTGGCACGAGTTGGTCACACTGTCCAGGTGTTTACTGAGCAGCCCTGAATGGAACTCAGCGGTTATGTGGCACAGATCTTTGACCATGACTTCCAACTGGATGGTTAGGTCTCCCTGGGCACAGGGAGAATTCATCCCACCATCTTTGTTCCCTCTGTTGGCCTGGATGTTATAACGTACATAGAGCCTTTACTAAATTTACGACAAGCTTTAAATGATACCCAACAAAGAATGTTGTGTGTTCTCACCCAATAAATCTGCTACTGTGTCATCTTTACTAATAATCATTAGGAGAAAACAAATAGATGCCCTAAATTATCCTTCTACATAGTCAATTTATACCTGTGCGATTGCAACTGTAGGGTAAATTCCCAGGAGTGAAATAGTCTGGCCAAAAAGTAAATACCTTTGTAATTTTTATAGATATTGCCAAATTGCACTCCCTAAGAGGAGTATCAATTTTCAGTCCTACATGACCTCTCCATTTGATCTGGGCTCCTTCAGAGAATGGTGCCTGGGTTCAAAAAAAACAAAACAAAACAAGCATCGCAGGGCACCTGGCTGGCTCAGTTGGAAGAGCGTGCAATTCTCGATCTCAGGGTTGTGAATTTGAGCCCCGTGTTGGGTGTAGAGATCACTGAATAAATAAATAAAGACTTTAAAAAAAGCTCCCAAGAGAACCAGTTGGAATCCATCTTACCTTTTATGACTTAGCCTCAGAAGTCACACAGTGTCACTTCTTCCATAGTCACATATTCAAGGATTAGAGACATAGATCATACCTTTCCTTGGGGAGTGTCGATGTTGCATTGTAAGAATAGCACATAGGATAGAAGATCTTCTATCATCCAGGAAAATTCATTTGGCCACACAACTCTCTCTGTTCTTTTTACTAAAGCTATTTAAACATAACTTGAACAAAGAGTTCATTAAGACCTCAAAAAAATTATGAAATTGTTACCATGTCCCATGAAAAGAATTGTGCTAGATATTGTGTTTGCTCCTCTACAACCATCCTCCTCCAGTGTCCACTCTGTTCTGCACCCACAAGCGCTGGCCTGTATGGACGGCATCAATAAGCTCTCTTGGTGATTGCTCTCTTCTCATTGGGCCTGCCAATGCGTGGCATCTACAGAAGAGAGGTCTGGGAGAAGTGAGGTCAGGATACTTATCCCCTGCCTGGATTATGGGTTGGTTGTATTTCTTTAGTCACAGCCTCTGTCTGAGGAGCCTCCCTATCCCATCCTTCCCTGACCTCATTAGGATTAGGGGTAGCAATGGCTTCCCTCTACTGGAATGCCTTCCCTCTGCTGCTAGGCCTAGAATGCTTCACTTTCTTTTGCTGGTTTCTCTCAACCCAGTCTACAACTTTGTAAACAGTCCTCTCATTCAACTCTCCTTAATTATTTGGTTTCAGTTTGTAGGGCTCTGATAAAATATTTTGTAAAACCTGTAATTCTGGTGTGATCTTACTGAAAATAATTTTGCCACTGACATTTCTGTGTTCCTAAAAAATATAAATACTTGTAATATTCCTCTGTCAATTCATCCATATGCAGAAAAAATGAAGGCCTACATTTGCTGCTTTAAGACTAAGAAACTAGTCTCTTTTAAATTAACAGCATCAAACAAGTAATTTCACACTTATTTAATTACACTTAAGTAAACACAACAAAGAAGAATGAAGAGCTATACAAGGGGAAACTGACCCTTAAGGTGGTGGCAGTTGGGGCTTCCCTGAAGGAAGACATTTAAGAAAATCTCAGACAGAAGGAGGGCACATCTAATGACAACTGATAAAAATCAGCAGTTACTCATCATTTGCTATGGACCAGGGACTAGTCACAGATATGTCACCCATATTACCTAATTTGTCCTCAAGCTAGTATGTGACATGGGTATTGCTTTATTATTTCTTTTTCATATATGAAGCAAAGAATAAATTAGTAAATAAGAGCGATTATACAGTTCATTATTGAATGAATGGCAGATGTATAAAGAATGGTGTTCTGTGCAGAATTTTCAGAAGAAAGCCAAAGCCTCAAATTAATCCAAGAAATCTTACCGCATCATGGAGATGCTCGAGATCCCAAATAACCCCCAATTTGTTCCTTCTTTTCTATTCCTTATTCAGAAATCTGAACTACAAGGCTGGTCAGTTGACGGTCACAACCTGTGTTCTGGGTCGCTTTCTCATACATTTATTTGGTGGTTTATTCCGTTTTTCCCTCTTCCTCTTTAACTTCCCCAACACCATTGACGCCCAGCTTCCGATTTTACCTGCGTTGGCCAGGTGGCTCCACTCAAAGCGCCTGCGCACAGGCCTGACCCAATCGGATACCACCCAAGGCTGCGGCCGGCGGGGATTGGTTCCCCATCTCCCGGAGAAGCAGAAAGGGGCGGGGTTTCCCCGGAAACCTGTGGCTCCCGGCCTCCGGAAGTGAGCGAGAGTCGGCAAAGTTATTTGTTGTCGCCGGAAGTGTGGAGGGTACCGCGCTGCCGGGGGATGGCTGCTGAGACTGATAAGGTGGGTGGCAGTCTTTGTCCAGGGGCTTGGGATAGGAGCGTCTGCCGGTAGGGCTTTGGCCTAGACCTAGGAGCGATGCCACAGAGGGAGGCGCAGACACCATGGGATCGGGGCGGTGTGAGAGCTTGGCCTGGCCCGGCGGGGCTGGAGGGAGGGGATCGGCCTGGGCTGCCCCCCCTCCAGCCTGTCCTCCTCGCCGCAGCTGCAGGTGGACAGCCGGGAGGAGGGGGAGCAGCCGCCGGCCGCGGCCACTGAGCTGGCCGCCCAGAAGCGCGAACAGAGGCTGCGCAAATTCCGGGAGCTGCACCTGAAGCGGGTGAGTAGCCCCGGAGGCATCCGATACTTGTCACCCAGGCAGCCCTGTGCACCTTTGTGGAGGGACGAGGAAACCACACCAGCGCTCTTAACAGACCCGCAGGGCCGAAGAAAGATCTAGCCCACACACTGGAATCACTCTGAGAACCCTTAAAAAATGCTCGTGCTTAGGCCTCACTGCCAGTGTCCCATTTAGTCAGTTTCTGGGCCCAGACATTGGTATTTTTCTTTTTAAGCCATCTCTCCCTGGACTCTGACTCTGCTCTCAGCCTGTGATTCTGTCAAACCCTCCTTATGGAAGGAGATGCCGCGGACCAGAAATGGAAAGAAATGTGTCTGTTGTCACACAATAAGTTAGCTACTCATTCATTGTACAGAAAACTGCCCACCACCCTCGCGGCCCCCCCAGCTTCTAGTGTGTCAGAGCCAACTAGATAGTGCTGTTACACTGGCAACTATGGTAAGTCTTCTGCCTGGTTATGGAGGCAGGTCCATAACCAGTAATGACTCCACGACTTGTAAATGCCATTGTAGAGGGAGGAACAAAATGCCTCTAATACAGAGAAGGAAAAAAACAAGTAAAGACTGATGGGACAGCTGAGCTGCTTGAAAGATGAGTAGGATATTATCAGACAAGGAGTTGGGATGGCGAGTAGGAAGCAGTGGAAAGGCAGAAGCCTTGTTAGGGTGGGGGACCCCTAGGGAGCTGGGATAGGGTATGTGTGAGGAACTAGGTATCTGTATTTACTAAGAAGAACTCAATCTAAAAACTGGTCAAAGACGCATACTTCATTTGAAACACTCTGTAGAGAATAGGGTGGATGATGTGTGTGGAATAATATAATTCGACCATCACCTTTTTGCGATCTAGGTAATCCATAACTGCAAACATCACAAAAATGGAGACCATCCAGAGATTACAGGTCTCTTGATAGAAGTATAGAACACAAGTTCTGAATACGTAGATTTGAGAAAAATAACCTGAATTGACGGGCACCTGAGTGGCTCTGTCGGTTGAGCACCTGACTTCGGCTCAGGTCATGATCTCATGGTTCATGGGTTCGAGCCCCACATTGGGCTCTTTGCTGACAGCTCAGAGCCTGGAGCCTGCTTCAGATTCTGTGTCTCCCTCTCTCTCTCCACCCCTCCCCCACTTGTCCAATCTCTGTCTCTCAAAAATAAAAACATTTTAAAAAAAGATGAAAATGGTATGTGACTCTCAGTATTTAATTTGGTGTCATTCAGTAGCATCTAGAATCATCTCAAGTACCTCTGTACAGTGGAACTCATCCTGTGGGAAGCCCAGTTTCATCCAGTCCTGAAAAACTTGCTTACATCTCATAGCCAGAGAGTCAAGTCAGTATATCCCTCAGGCTTCTTCCTCCCAAACCATAGCTCTTCCCGTCCTTACCACATGGTTCCTTGAAGGTAGTGAAAGAATATTTAAAGCTATAGGTACCAGTGTTTACCTCCTAGTCTCCCCCTCTGTAGAACTCCCCAGCACAAATACACATGTAAAATTCTCTAGCGACTCCCTTCCTTGCAGGATAAAATCCCCCCACCAGAAAGTCTCCTTTGGATGCCTGCCATTCCAGGAGACAGGTCATGTCTATTTAGATTTGTTTCCATACCTGTGCTGACAGACTTTGTGTGTCCTGGTGATAGAATGAAGCTCGAAAGCTAAATCACCAAGAAGTTGTAGAGGAAGATAAAAGACTTAAATTGCCTGCAAACTGGGAAGCTAAAAAAGCTCGTCTGGAATGGGAGCTACAGGAAGAAGAAAAGAAAAAAGTAAGTACAACTCCATCCTCACAAGCTGTGGGTTCCAGTGCCGTATTGTGTTTTGTCACAGCCGTGTAGGGCACGGTAGGTGAGTGTTCTGGCTCTGGGTGCCTCCACTGCACCTTAGAGAGTTGTGAGAATAAAATATGTAAAACACTAAATGTGGTGCCTGGCACATCGGTAGAGGGAAGTAAGCGATGGTTGAGAAACTATAAAGCTCACAAGTCTCTCGTGTATCAGTTCCTGGTTGAGCAGCTCCAGTGACCAGGCCTGATCCACCTGCACGGGAAGTTGGGAAGCGGACAGCCCTGCACCCAGAAAGGAGGGGAGAGAGGATTTTAGCAGACACCTAATGTGTCCACCGCAGCTGTTTTTGGTGTCATCGTTACAGATGTATTACTTCTCAGGGATGTAGCAAGTTCAACAGTTTTCTGTTCAGGCCAATCAACTTACAGTCTTGATAGCAGTCTTTAGTCCTTTCTTGATTTTAAAGGATCAAAGGATAATGTAAAGAGAATAATGGGTTTTTTTCCCCTTTTGAGGAGTGTGCAGCAAGAGGGGAAGACTACGAGAAAGTGAAGCTGCTGGAGATCAGCGCAGAAGACGCGGAGAGATGGGAGAGGAGAAAGAAGAGGAAAAACCCCGACCTGGGATTCTCAGGTAAAGCTGGCTTTTATTTCATTGAAGGTGCCTCTGAAGTAACAGGTCTAATAATGCCCCATCTAAAATAGTCTTGGGGTCTCATTTTAGATTATGCTGCTGCCCAGTTACGCCAGTATCACCGGCTGACCAAGCAGATCAAACCTGACCTGGAAACATACGAAAGACTGAGAGAAAAACAGTAAGCCAGTGTGATTCAGTAGTGTATTCTTTTTTTTTTCTTTTTTTTAGAGAGAAAGAGACAGTGTGAACAGGGCAGAGAGAAAATTTAAGCAGGCTCCATGCTCAGCATGGAGCCCAACATGGGGCTCGATCCCACAACCCTGGGATCCCCATGACCCTGAGACCATGACCTGAGTGGAAATCAAGAGTTGGACGCTCAACCGACTGAGTCACCCAAGCACCCCAATAGCCTATTGTTTTATATGCTACTGGAAGGGCTTGAATTTAAGAGTGCCAGTTCTGGAGCTTTGCTTCCTGGCCTTGGGTTCTGGCTCCACCACTTACTAGACCCGTCTTACAGTTTTTCTTCGTTTCATCTATACACAAAATAACAGTAATGCTTATCTCATAGGATTATTGTAAAGATTAAGTGAATTCGTGAAGTGTACTTAATTTTTGACACATAGTACTGAATACATGTTACCGTCCTCATGATTATTACGTTGCTATTCTGTGTCCCTTCCCTGTGGACTTGGGCAGTGGCATTGCTAAACGACACTCTTTCCCTAAGACAGGTAGTGTGCCTAAAACCGTTTTAGTGTGGAGAGAGCACTAAACTGTGCAGAGGACACCATGTTTTCATTCAAGCTCTCTTTCACTGTATGAACTTGGCCTCCCTTTGTGTCCATTAGCCTCTGGTCCTCAGCTGGTGCCTCATTTGAGTACTGGAGTGTATAATTTCTTAAATACCTTCTTTCGGGTCTGATTTATATTTCCTTGAAATCAACTGTGATCACAAAGACTTCCACTTTTGCCCACGAAACATTGTCCAGTTCTGACGGTATAGAATCTTCATGGTGTTACTTACATCCTGTTCTTTCTCAGTGGAGAGGAGTTCTACCCAACATCCAACAGTCTTCTTCACGGAACACACGTGCCTTCCACAGAAGAAGTTGATAGGATGGTCATAGACTTGGAAAAGCAGTAAGTACTATAATGCGGCCTTCAGTTTTAGTAGATTTCATTCCTCATGACAAAAATAACTTTGTGGCCTTTAAGTGATGCAGTGGGGTAGGTAGTTAGGAGCACTTGATTTACTAGTTTAAAGAGTGGTCCCATTCACCATCACTTGTCTATTTGTGTTCTGAATGGGATAATTATTAAGCAGAACCAGCAGTATACTATACTCTCCAAGGACTATATCACTGCCCTTGTATTTCAGCATGAACTTGGGGTGTTTCCGCAACTTAAGCCTAAATCTGGAGTATGGTTGACTTATAAATTCAGGAAAAGTCACTGAACATATTTCTTTGTAGAATTATTTTCTAAAGATACTGCTTTCAATCTTACTATGAGAACAAAAAAAGATAGCATGGAATTTTGTATATTTGTTTCCATTACTGAATTCTATTCTTAACTATTTGAGCAGGTTTTATTAATATCAAAAAAAAAAGCAAATTTTGAATGTTGTAATTATTTTTTCCTCTAGAATTGAAAAACGAGACAAATATAGCCGGAGACGTCCTTATAATGATGATGCAGACATCGACTACATTAATGAAAGGAATGCTAAATTCAATAAGAAAGCAGAAAGATTCTATGGGAAATATACAGCTGAAATTAAACAGAATTTGGAAAGAGGAACCGCGGTCTAATCTCCTTCAGGAACTGTTTTGACTGCCAAATTATAACAGTAAATCGGGGCTCTATTAGCTTTCTTTTTATAATTTGTAAAGAAGTGTGCTATGACTATTCATTTCCCTGCTTATTTATTATTCACTTGTTTCAAAAAAAATATGTCTTGTATTTTCTGTCTTCAAAGCGTGTGCTTCGTGTGTGTACCCTGCTGGGCTTTAAATTCCTGGCTACAAGCATGTGAATCATCATCATCCTTAGATTGATGGTTTTGGACTTGACCTACAATTGAACTTGGGAGCTTCACAGACAGAATGCTAAATTGGCACTAACTGTTCTTGTAAACTATGGCAGGTGGTGAAAGGAAGGGGACAGTGGCTACTGGAAATTCACCTTCACACACACCGCCAGAAGCAGTCACAGTTAACAGGTGCTTGCCTGCCCCCTGCTCCACCCCATGGCCCACGGACACTCATGGGGCAATCACAGAAGGTAGGAAACTGATTCTCTAGTGACATTCTGTTAAACACACCACTTTCAAAAAGCAAATTTCCCTTGGAAGAAGGTAAATTAAAACATTTGGTCAAAGGACTATTAAACATAAAACAATCTTTTTTCAAAGCCTAATTGAAATGTTAACCTTATTTCAACTGTTACAGAAAAATTAGGACATGTAGTTTGCATAGAATTATGGGAAATAAGGGACAGAAAACCTGAATGCCAGGAGTTTCCCCTAAAAGTAGAGGAGATCGTGTCAGCTGATGTGAATAAAAAGACCAGGACTGGAATCAGGAAGTTGGGCACACCAGCCGGAAACTGATTGAGTGAGTGATGATGGGCTGATAAAGATGACAATACAAGCTATCACTATTAATAATAATGTGTCCTGTGAATAGGGACATTTGAATACTGTACATTCATCCAAATATAGAATGAGGCAGATCCGTATGAACATGAAAAGATGTGCTCCTATCTAAAGAGGTTTGTAAAAGGCATAGAAAAATTCAGCATGTACATACTATTTACAGTTGCTTCTGCAGAATGTAAACAGAACCAGTAATTTGACTTTGACTTCCTCTTCAAAATAATTCAAGACAAATACACACTCATGCTGCCCAGTCTTCTCAAAAAGGTAATAATCTGCCAGTTGTATTCAGTTCACCAGTATTTCCAAAGAAAACAGAACACCATTGTACTAAGGGAAAAGAGGAAGGAAAGCTTAGTAGGGATAGGATTCAGAGAGGTCCCAATAACCTGAATTTAAAGGAAAACTAGATTTCTCTACAGAAGAAAATAGATTTCTCTAAAGGAGAAAAGCACTCCCAGCAGCCCCTTGCTGCTTCAACCAACAGATGTCCGTATGATTTGAGGACAACTCTGAGGGTGACTGGATGTTCAAAGCCACTAATTCAAACAGGCAATACTGTACTAAGCACAGTATAGGAAAGGTTCATTTTGAAGAGCCGGCAGGGGAGGCACTGGAGAAGAGCTCAGGAAATTGATCTGGAGATAGTAGATGGTAGTTACAGGCAGTGTGAGTGGAGGAAATTGCCAAGAAAGCCTGTAGAGGGAGAAGCAGGCCGAGGATAACTCCTACCCGTGGGCAGGGCAAAGGACAAAGAGCCAGTGTAGAAAATGGGAGAGGTCAAACTAACCAATACCTATAAATCCCTGAAGAAAATGTTGAGGACTTTATTATAAAGCATGAAAAGTAAGCACTCTTAAAGGCAATATTTTATTTTACTAAACTTAATAGAGGTTTACAGCCCAAAAAAAAAGACAGCAGGCTATTGTGAGATAACAAGGTTTCTCTAGTTTACACCTTAAGAAACAAAGCAAAGCCTAACACCTGAACCGATGTATGGAGCTGTGCTTTCCAGAATGGTGGTCATCCAGCACGTGAGACTGCTGATCACCCGAAAAGTAGGACGAATGGACGTGTGCTTTACATCTAAAGTACATGCTGGATCACAATACTTAGTGCAAAATAAAGTAAAATGCCACTACTTCTTATAATATTGAAATGCCATTTCAGATATACAGGGGTAAAAAAATTTTACTTTTCACCTTTTTTTTTAAATGTTTATTTTTGAAAGAGACAGTGTGAACAGGGGAGGGGCAGAGAGAGGAGACACAGAATCTGAAGCAGGCTCCAGGCTCTGAGCTGTCAGTGCAGGACCTGACGCGGGGCTCAAACCCATGAACCGTGAGATCATGACCTGAACCGAAGTTGAACACTTAACCAATTGAGCCACCTAGGGCCCCCTCCCCTCTTTTACCTTTTTCAATGTGGTTCTTATTTCTCCTGGATAGCACTGAACCTCTCTTGGTACAATTTTTCACCATCAGGACCGTCTTGCTATATTGTCCACCAGTTATACCGTGACGGGGTTATCACACCTGGGCAACTGCATCCCACTAACAACGGCCAGTCTGGGTTTATACACACACGCAATCTTCTGTGTTACAAAGCCCAAGACTGATGACACCATAGGCCTGGCCATGCCCAACAGACAAGGTCAATTTAGACAAGTATACGAATAATAGTATACTTGACAGGGCAATTCTCTTTTTAGGGCACTAGAAATAGGGAAAATGAGCCAACAGACTAGGAAATTAAAGAAATGGTGAAGCTTTGAGCATGCTAACAGGCTGAAAACGTGAACGGTGAAGGAGAGAGATCACTGTGGAAATGAATGTCACAAGGTACAGGTGCAGACGTTTCTTATATATGAAGGGGTTTGGCTGAAAAACTATGACTTGCCCAGTGACTTCACAGTTAAGGGCTAGTATATTTGAATACAGGTCATAATCAGGGTAAGTGTTCCTACCAGTGAAATGAAGGTAAAAAATACTGTCACATCATTCTTTCCCAAAGATCCTGGTTTCTGCAACTCTGCTAAGGATTCCAACTACGTGTACTAGCAAGGTGCTCATGTTAACCATGTTTTCAGTTTCGACTCAAATCCCCATGTTTTATTGGGCTTTGCTATAACCACGCTCGTCTACCAATGTTCTCAAGTTTCCTTCGAATAAGAATGAACTCCCCACAAAAACTACGTTTAACCTAGATGTAAACTGGACATGTTTACCCAGAGGAGCAACTCTTCTTCCACAAATTTCCCTTGTTCAAACCAACTGCTGCTGGCTTGAAGGATGAGAATGCACTCAAGGCAACATAAATAATAGGAATTACACGTCCAGGAATGCATGTATCTAGGTCTCGGTCTGTTCAAACCTTTCCTAAGGTCAGGGGTGCCTGGGTGGCTCAGTCCGTCACATGTCCAACTCTGGATTTCAGAGTCTTGAGCTCTCCGTTTGTGGGACTGAGCCCAGCGGGCTCCAAGCTGACCAGAGGGAGCCTGCTGTCAGGCAGAGACTGGACTTCTCCCTCTTTCCCCCCTCCTCTGAATAAACACACTTAAAAAAAAATCTTAGAGCACCTCTTTCCTGTACAATGTTCTATGATGGAAATAACCTATCTGTTCTCTCCAGTAATACAGCCACTGGCCTTAACTTCAGAAGTGGTAGGACTGAGAAACTAGGGGCACCTCAGTGGCTCAGCCCGTTAACCCTTTGACTTCAGCTCAGGTCATATCTCACAGTTCATGGGTTTGAACCCCATGATGGGTTCTATGCAGACAGCCCAGAGCCTGGAAGCCTGCTTCGGATTCTGTGTCCTCCTCTCTCCCTCCCACCTCTCCCCGCCCCCGCCCCATTTGCCCTTTCTCTTAAAAATAAGACATTAAAAACAAACAAACTAACTAGATGAGCTGTCAGTGAGCTGTGTAGAGACCTGCTTGGGATTCTCTCTCCCTCTCTGCCCCTCCCCCATTGCTCTCAAAATAAACCAGTATTTTAAAAAAATTTTTAATTAGAAAAGCATAAGAGAGTAACTTAAAACTTAGCCCTCACTGACTTTAGAGCTCAGCAAGGCATCTCCACCTCTCCCTCTGGCCGAGTTTCCTGCCCTTAAAGACTGCAGACTAACTTGTGCAGCACAACGCTGGGCCAGAACCCCACAAGAGCAGGCCTAACTTCTCAAGTTTTAATGAAGAACCACATCAACTGGGAATATTAAGATTCAGGTTCAAATTCAGGTTTAGGGTGGAGACATTCAACATCTCTCATAACTACCAGGTAAGGCAGGGTCACTGAACCCTCTGCTGTCAGTCCACGGATTTGGATTTGGGATTAGCGAGGCTTTAAACGAGGCACGTTATGCTTCTTTAAATAGAGACTCATTACATAATATTTAAAACAAAGTGACACAAGTAATTAAAAAAACAAATTTATTAACAAATATAAACAATGCAATTACTGTTTTTCTTATAAATTCCACTTTACATTACATTGCTATTATACAAAATATTTACACGTGTATGTACAAAACTCCCACCTGTATGAATCCTCTGGTCCATGTGTGTTATCTCTTATCTACAAGAGAAATCTCAAATGTTAATATTTAAATAAAAAGGATTTACACATTACTGTATCATTGTAATTGCAACAATGACCCCTAAATGACTCTCAGGGATGGAATAATGCTTGGAACACAACTTGCAATAAAGTGCATTTCAGCCAACCTCATAAGTTAGTTTTCTTCCCTTAGACAGGTACCCACAGTCCATAAGGACTTTTCTTCTTATTTATTTTGGGAGATCCTGTAGAGGGCTCTTCAGCAGCGGCTTTAGCTGATTTCTGAAGCATTGGCTTTGCTACAGAATTCTGGAAGAGAACAAATTCTTAAGTCAGCTATGCAACACATACATTGTATTCAAAATACTGGCGTTTTACAAAATACACTAAATAATTTCATTAAAAATTAAAATGCGAAGACCCCATTTTCATGTAAAGTCAAAAACTACTGGGGGAAATCAGACCTTGATGCCAAGTATATTACAAGATAAGGTGTTAAATAGTTCTTAGTTTTGTTTTTTTAAGCTCTTAGCCGATTTTTAAAAATATTGTGATTACAGGGTTTTCTGAGATTTACTTTTTAAACTGCTTAGCAAGTGTAAGGGGAGTATTTAAAAGTAAATACTGGAATCAATGGGGCACCTGGGTGGCTCAGTCGATTAACCATCCCACTTGGGCTCAGGTCATGATCTCATAATCTGTGGGTTCAAGCCCTGCATCAGGCTCTGTGCTGACAGCTCAGAGCCTGGAGCTGCTTCAGACCCTGTGTCTCCCTCTCTCTCTGCCCCTCACTCTCTATCAATATAAAATAAAGACCAAAAAAATTCTCTTTAAAATAAAATACTGTTATCAAAAATGTGAATATTGGGGCACCTGGGTGACTCAGTTGGTTAACCATCCCACTCTTGATTTCAGCTCAGGTCTGATCTCAGTCTGTGGGATTGGGCCTGGCATTGGGCTCTGCACAGACAATGCAAAGGGCCTGCTTGGGATTCTCTCTCTCCCTCTCTGCCCCTCCCCCACCTGTGCACATTAGTGCTTGCTCTCTCTAAAAATAAATGTGATTATCAGCTGCAGAAGCCATTATAGTGGCTATTTGTAATGGCACAAGAAATTATGACAACTTCTATCTAAAGTGGCTGAGCAGATCCTGAGTATTATTGCCACAAAATCAAAACCTTCCTACAAAATAAAAACCCACATCATTCTATGCTAAGTCCACATTTTGAGTAGTCATTGCCTAGATATACTCACATTAGAGCTAAAAGCTATGCTCTTTTGCTGGCCAGACTTTTCATTGAGATTTTTAGTTCCATCTTCTGTTTGCTTTTCCGACAGCTAAACATGTAAAGATAAAGAGTATTTTTTAAAAACCATACCCTTGGTTTATGATACCATATAAAATGCAGCCCAACTGTATTTACATTTAGTTGTAGAGACACAAATCAAGCTGGATCTAATCATACAGTTAACAGCCAAAACAACAGAGTACTCCAACTTTCCCCATAAAATAAATTCATAATCAGCTTAAGATACTCATCCCCATAAAGCAGTATTACATTTCTCCTGATACAAATTCAAGTAACTCTGATAGTAAAGTCATACCAGAAAATACCTAGTTTCAAAAAACTAAGGCATTTACCAGCTGGGCACCTTATCATCTACAGAAGCAACTCAGCTAACATCTTGTTCACTACTAAATACTTAAGCAAACCCACATCTGGGTCTGAATGACAGGTTCATCTAGACAACATCTTTCCTGGGTTAAAGGATTCTACCAAACCCCTAACTACCTTAAGCCTCAAAAGCTATGAATTTTATACTTTGGATTTCATATCATTAACTTAAGACCACAGTGCAATCTGCCGATGCACATCCTTCACATTTCTGGAGAATTATAATAAACTTATCTGCAAGTGAAGCAGGCCTCTTCTTCTGTAATCTCTCAAATCATCTGGAATATATTGCATATATTATGAGAGGGACAGACGCCCCACCATTACAAAGTGTTTACTTTAAAAAAGAATTGTCTTCAGCGTCTCATCAAAATTGTCCCTGTCCCAGCTTCTAGCATGCATGGGGATCTACCAACAAAAAAACTAAACTTTCAGTCTGTGAACATAAACTTCAAATTAGTTAAACCTCTGATGCTTTCGCCCATGTTATCAATTACCAACAGATTTTCTTCATCAATGTCTGGAGACCATTCATGATTTCTATAAGACAGAAATAAAGCAGATAAACTATACTGTACGTTGAATACAGAATTTGTGGGAACATAACGCTGTGAATAAAGCTACAGATAAAATACTCCGCAACAATTGCATAGAAAAATTTGATAGCTTCGTGGAAATTGCCAAATTACCACCTACAACTCTGAAGGTAATTAGTACCGTGTCCCGTGAAAATGAAGTTTACTAATCTCCCAATTTCATGGCGAGAGAGACCCTGTCTAGAGCTGCTATTTTGATCTTAACAAATTGTATGTAGGCCTTCCAAGAAGCAGTTTAAGGTAAAACAAGGAAAAATGGCCCATTAGGTCTTTCTCTGGCAGTAGCTTTCTGAGGACGACCTTGTTTGGGTAAAGCCTAGAACACTTACCTCAGACTTTGCACCACTGTTTGCTACAGCTGTTCCTCGGTTTGTTTCTTTAGACGCAAGGACAGTTCGGAGACTGGCCGGTAGGTCAAAGTTGGTGGTTCCTAAAGCTTTTGCTGCATTGGCTTTTGCTATTTCCAACAGCTCCATTCGATCTACAAAAATAAAACAAGACATTCATTCATCCTGCACTACATCTCCCCGGAGAGCTCTGAACCACAAAATAAACTTGGGTTTTAGAGTAGAAAAACGTCTCAATCTTTTGTTTTAGTGCATAAAAATACAGCTCTGATCACAAAAACAAAATTCTCTACCTCGTTTTTTTGCTGCAAGAAGCAAAAAAAAAAAAAAAAGCCCTACATAATCTCAACTATTTTTCAATTTTCCTTAACCAAAGGCCAGAATTTGATTTTTATTTCTCTTTAATGGTGTACCTGACCAAGGTCCTTTGTACGTTGTATATAAGCCAATAAAGATAGTTACTTAAACCCATTTTCAGCTTCCTTTCTATAATCTTCGTTTCGAGGTCTTTCTGTGATCCCATCCAACACCAAAACAAATCATTTGTTTTAAAACACTGGGACAAAATCCGGTTTTGTTTAAAATGGTTTTAACTCTTCTCCCCGTTCAATAGGTAACAAAAGCTTAAAACAGATGAACTGACTCACCCGTTTAACACCTAAAAAGGCCTCACTAAAGGGCCAGCCACTAGGAAAAAGGATTTCCTCCACCCCAACCTACTGGACACCACAGCTGTCCTCTAATGTCAAGGAGAGAAGGCCGTTGCCTTCAAAGCTGGTGCCAGTCTCGGCTAGGTGGCTAAGTTGGACTTCGGCTCAGGTCATGGTCATGATCTCGTCCTTCCCGAGTTCGAGCCCGGCGTCAGGCTCTGTGCCGACAGCTCGGAGCCTCCTTTGGATTGTCTCCCCCTCTCTCTCTGCCCGTCCACTGCTCACACTCGGTCTCTCTCAAGAATAAACATTAAAAATGTTTTAAGCAAAGAATAAAACTGGGAGCAAAGACAGCGATCTAACCACTAACCTGCCAATGCGTCCCTCCCTCCTTCCTCCCCGAAGAAACTATCATTACAGGTACCGAAAAGAATCAAGGTACCCAATGTACACAGCCACCGCCGCTCTGGGTGTGCCCGTGCGGCCGCCGGCCGCGCGGCAGGGTGCGAAGGCCAAGCTCCCGGCGGATGACTCACCCTTCTCGCTCAGGCGGAAAGGGCTGGGGCTCCGCGACCGGCTCCGGCTCCTGGACCGGCCCCTCCAAGCGCGCCGATCCTCCGGGTACAGGGTGCGGCCGAAGCCGTAGTAGCGCCGCCCCCGCGCCAGCGCGTAGGCCCGTCGGTAGGACGAGCGTCCCCGCGAGCGGGACCGGCTGCGGGAGCGGGGCCGCGACGGCGAGCGGCGGTACCTCCCGGGCGCCCCGTAGCGCCGCTCCCGGTAGCGGCGGTCGCGGGAGCGCGACCGGCTGCGCGAGTACGAGCGCGAGTAGCGCCGGTACTTCCGCTGGTGGCGCCTGCGGGACCGGGACCTGCTCCTCCGCCGGGGCGGGCTCCGACTCCGCGACGACGCCCGGCTCGAGGCGCTGGAGCGGGACCGAGAGCTTCGGGAAGACGATCGACTCCTGGACGCCGAGGACAGGCGGCTGGACCGGCCCGACCGGGACGTCGAGGGGGACTCCTTGTCCTGCGGCGAGCCGGGCCACAGGTCGTTCACGTACTGGGACATGTCGGCCCGAGGCTGCAAGTCTCCCCGCCCGAAACTCGGCGCCTGAAAACAACTAGGGAGGGAGGGGGAGGGGATCGGAAGTGAGTCGCGCGGGCGGCGGCGAGGCCCCAAAGCGAGAAACTGTACGAGCCACTCCGATCCCAGGCGGTGGCGACCCCGAAGGCTGGCCTGCCCGCCCCACCAGCGGCCCCCTCGCGGCGCCACCCGCCAGCCCAGACTCTTGGCCCCCCCGCGCCCCAGGCACCTGGAACCGACCCCGTCACCAGGAAACTTACCACCGCAGGCCGTCGACGCCTCACCGAAGACGAAAAGGAAGGGCCAGTGGATGCCTTCCTTTTGAAGCTGAGGACGGAGAGACTGGTTTCCCAAATTACTGTCGAGCAGCAAACAGTCCACCTCCACCTCCGACCTCCGGACGCGAACTGAGGTAAGTGCCCGCAAACGCGTCGAAAGTACCAGAAGCCGACGCGCCGAGCATGCGCAGAGACGTTGGCGCGATGGGTGTGGCTCCCCTCTTGCCCAACCGCCGCCCTTCCTCCTCTCTTCCCGCGCCCCGCCCCGTAGCGCAAAGTCTTGGATGCGCATGCGTTGTCGTGCCCCGGGAGGCGGAACTGTTGCATCCGGGTCCTCTGGAGTTTATGCTTAGCGAGTGAGGGGGGGTTATGTCCTCTTCATTGATAGCAGTAGAGGGAGGCATCTTCCCGCGGCGGGGGCAACTGCCTCGGAGCCGCAAGCCAGGTGGGTGCAGACAGGGTCAGGGTCATTGCCTCCGCCCCCTGGGAAGTTGCAGGCTCGAGCTGAACCTTCCTGGACCCTTCGCGACCCCTTCCGGACCTGCATCTGGAGGCTGGAGAGGGCGACAGTGTTGGGTTCCCCCAGGCTGCGGGACAGCGGACCTGCGTCTGGAGGCTGGAGGGGGCGACAGTGTTGGGTTCCCCCAGGCTGCGGGACAGCGGACCTGCGTCTGGAGGCTGGAGGGGGCGACAGTGTTGGGTTCCCCCAGGCTGCGGGACAGCGCCCTTCAGCGGACGTCGCAGGATCTCTATCAATGCACTATTAGCTTAGAGAAGGTTGTTTGCTCCCACGTTTTCCCTAGTAGAGTTTAAGATAGAGGGAGACGGAGAATGCGAGACCCCCACAGTTGACCTAAAACCTTAGAAGTCAGAATGACGTCTGAGAAGTCTGTTCCGACCGAGGCTTGGTGTTGGGGATTAAACAACGGTGACTTTTATTTCCAGGGATTTGTAAATAGGAGACATCCTATTGAGCTTTTTGTTATTAAAAAGGACAGTGTGGTAGGAATCTCTGTAACTGGCTCAAAATCTCAGTCAAATGTGTGCCTAAACTAAGGGGACTAGAAAAATCCTGGATGTTAACAGTAAGAATATTGGAAGCACAATGGAAAATATTACCTGGCCCTTGAGCATAGTATGGGCATATTTGTATCTAGAATATGTGTGGTCTACCTGAGTTAAAGTCTGCAAAGTCTGTCAGTGTTAATTTTTCTAAGCAGCACAGTCTTCTCTGAGCATCTATTCCCTCACTTGATTAAAAATCCAATTTCGGTTATCAGTAAAGCATCTTGTAGAGAATTTGTAGCTAATGCAGGCAGAAATGACATCTCTTGACAATAGCACATCTTCCTATCCAAGAATGTGACACTTTAAAAATGTTTAGGTCCTGGGGCACCTGGGTGCTTATTCGGTTAAGCATCTGGCTTCGGCTCAGATCACGATTTCACGGTTCATGGGTTCAAGCCCCCCCCCCCCCCTCGGGCTCTGTGATGACAGCTAGCTCAGAGCCTGGAGCCTGTTTCAGATTCTGTGTCTCCCTCTCTCTCTGACCCTCCACTCTCGTGCTGTCTCTCTGTCTCTCAAAAATAAATTAAAAAAAAAAAACAAAAAAATGTTTAAAAATGTTTAGGTCCTTCACTGTGGAAGGCAGAAGAATAGCCCCCAAAGGCGTCCACACCCATATTCCCAGAACTTGTGAATCCAGTTACCTTACTAAAGGAATTTTGCAGATGTGATTAAAATTAAGGACCTGGTGATAACATTATCCCAAATTATGGAAGTCGGCCCAATCCAATCACAGGAAAGATTCAGAGCCTGAGGATGCCACACCCTTTGCTGCACCGGAAATGTCAAGGGCTCTCTGCAAGGTCCTGAGAATCCTCTGGGAGCTGAGGTGGGCACTGTCACCAAGATAACAGGTAACAGAGATCTCAGTCCCACAACCTCATGAAATTGAATTCTGCCAAGGTGTTGGAGATTTCTTCCTGGTCTCCAAAAGGAACATAGCCCTACTGACATCTTGACTTTTGCCCCTTGACACTTCTCGACCTACAGAACTGTAAGATAATAAATTTGGGTTGATCTAAGCCACTGAGTCTGTGGTTGTTACTGAAGCAATAGAAAACTAATACTTCCACTGAAATGTTATAACTTATCTAATACACATCTTGCTCTTGTGTTGCTAGGTGTATTCCGAAATATTTTAATGGTATTTGCAGATTGTGAATAGAATCCTTTTGTTGTAAGTTCATTTTGTTTCAGGTACACAACACCTAGCCAAGTTTTTACACTCTATATGAAAGATTTTTTTCACTTGATAGGTAAATTCAACTCATTTACATTTAATGGAGTAACTGCAATGTTGACCTTATCACTTCCATTAGTGTACCTTATTTACTTTGCTTTTTTCCCACTTGTTTCTATTTTATTTTGCCAGCCTGATCAAATTTCTCTTTTTTCCTCCCTCCCACTATTCATTCAGAGGTTCTGCAATGCTTCACTATGCCATTAGTTGCTTAATGGCCACCTTTTTCTTTTTTTATCTCTATCAGACATTTAAACCTGTTCCTCCTGCCCTCTGTCTCCTTCCACAAATATTTATAGAATGTTTATTGTATTTGATGCTGTTGGGTAGATAAGAAAAACTTAGTAGCTCCTTATCCTACTAAAATTAAAGTTGTTTTTCATTAATTAAAAAAATTTAATGTTTATTTACTTTTGAGAGAGAGACTGAGACAGAGAGAGACAGAGTGGCAGCAGGGGAGGGGCAGAAAGAGAGGGAGACCTAGAATCCGAAGCAGGCTCCAGGCTCTCAGCTGTCAGCACAGACACGAGGTGGGGCTCAAAGTCACACCATGAGATCATGGCCTGAACCGAAGTCAGGCACTTAACCGACTAAGCCACCCAGGTGCCCCTTTCATTAATTTTAATGACAGCTAATTTTGTAACAAATGAGAAAATCCAAAGATATACAAAGTGAAAGCTACTAATCCATTCCTCGGAGATATGGAATCCTCCAAAAAACGTGCCCGCTATTTTTCCCATAAGCTAGAGGTAACCAAGATTAACGGTTAGCAAGCACCCTTTCGTCTTTCTCCAAACTCTTTCAAATATATAAGCATGTGGATTTTTATGAGTATGGGCTCATTCTAAACAAATGTATTTAAAACTTGCTTTTATAACCAATATTCTTTAAGATAAATCATATAGATCTAATTTTTTCTATTTATCAGCTGTATAATAATCCAGAGTCTAGAAATGCCTGAAATTAATCTTTTATCCTGTATTGCTTGTTCATGGACAGTCATGTCATATCGAGTTTTTCCACCACTGAAAACTATGCCTTGGAACCAGTGTTGGATTCTGAAAATGTGAGCAGTAGGAGAGCTCCTCTGAATGTTCCTACTCCATGGTTTCAAGGTCAACAGAGCCATGTTCAGGATACAACCTGGAGTAGCTGATTGCAATGAAGACCCCAGCCCTCCCCGAGGGGTTACCTGTAAGACACATGACATGGTAGCTTGAGGTAAGCTCAGCTCAGGATTAGAGGACTTTCAACCAAGGAGCTCATCTAAAGAGTGAGCTGCAAGGAGGAAAAAAGAGCGCTGAGTGATTGTGACACAGAAGAAGACATATCCATTGATCTTCCATCACAGACAAGTTGACATCAGTCATCTCTGTTGTTAGAGCTTCTGCAGAATGTTACCTACAGTCACCAGTGCAGTGTTCAAGGCCAACAACATAAAGATCAAAAAACTTCAGTCCGAGGTGACAGTCCTGCCTTTTTGTATGTCCCAAGGAACTCCTGCCATTGGTTCAATCATCACCCATGTGGGCTCATGCCTCCACTGCCTGCAATTACTGAGCCGCATTATAGTTAGGCTGTTATTCCTAGAGCTCCTCCGACCGTTTCTGGGATTGGTACCTCTGGTCCGGAAATAGCAGGCTTATAATGCTACTTAAGAGGCAGGCTTATCACATCTGTTTCCTGCCATGAAGACTTACCACATGAGGATGTTATCTGTAACATCACCACGGAAGCTGCTCCCTCTGTTCCCATGGCAGCCACCATAGAGAGGTGTTAGGGTTTCTGTACTATCATCTGGCTTTGAAGAAGCCAGGAAAGCAAGTGACCAGGACACAGATCTGGATGTGTGTCTGCCAGTACCATTCCCAATAACCTGCAAAGGTGCAATTACTGGTGGTGTTATTACAGTATAAGCACTGATGGGTGCCTCTGCCTAAGAACGTTGTGTTACATGCCTAATGGCCGCCTATATTACTCGTTTGAGAATCACTCCACTCCGCACAGCAACATAACTCTTCAGTGCACACCTTGCTCACCAGGGTGCTACTCCTCAGTCAGACGAGCTGATACTCCCCTGAATGTCAGAGGAACCATAATTAACCATATGTGGATTATGCTGCATGACCTTCACAAGGAATTTGATTACAACAATGGCACATCATGGGAGGCAAATTAACTGGAGAATGTCAACTGGTCCAGAATGGGAAGAGGCAAAGTACGGCACAAGGCTACACTATCGAAGCTGTAAAAGACTTCCTTTTCAAAGGTTATATGTCATGCAGTCTACCTCATGCCTGCTTCCTCAAGTCCTCTCGCAGCCTTTACGTGACCGTGCTTGCTTTTTGCTACCTTGGCTCAACAATCACTCTCAGGTACTGTTTCAGGAGACTCAGCACTTGTCCGGCCCTGTGTAAAGATGAACTCTTCTGTCTTCAACCCAACAACAAGTGACCTTTACTTCAAGGTACAATGCAGTGAAGCCATGATGCTTTACCAGTGGAAAAGGATCTTTTACAGCGCTTTGCCTTCCAAAGACAAAGGATGACACAAATCAACCAGTGTGGCCAATAAAACAAATGTTCTTGGGGTAGTCCACCCGGCCATTACCCCCATTTTCAACAACCATTTCATCAAAGCACATCAGTGGGGAAGTTTTTACTGGGAGACATCCAACAGGATCTTATAGCAAGCTCTCATGTGCTGGATCCGTTGTATTATGCAGTTGGACCTAAATCCGATTTCTCTGGAATGTTCCATGCATCTCATGATCAGGGCACCCCCCTTGAATAGTACTTTATAGCACATTAGATTACCTTCATTTCCTTTCCTCCATCCACAAGGCTGGCTTGGAGAGTTGACCTTGTGGGCAGCTTGGCCGGGTAGGATTTTAAACCTTTGCTGGGAATCAGAGTCACACACCACTTGAAGTATCTGGCACTTTTCCTGTTATATGATAAAGTCTCCAAAGCGAAGTTGCTGGCACTTCAATGTGTAGAATTGCTGGATCATTATATTGTACACCTGAAACTAATATAACACTTTATGTCAATTGTACTCGAATAAGGAAAAAGAATGCAGTTTTGGGTTAAAGAGTCTATGTGATTTAATATATTGCCCTATTATTTCCCAAGAGGTTGTTGTCACAACAATGTAGGAGAAAAAACCTTTCTGACACTCCAGACCAAGTTCATTTCCCCCATCATAGGTTATCCTATTTTCCTGTGCCTCATTATTATTAGCATTTATCACAGTTGTAATAATTGGTTTTAATTCATTTTGTATCATTTTCCTGCTTGAACATAAATTACATAAGGACACGCTTGTTTTTATTGAACTCCAGCGTTCCAGACCGTGCACTGCATATAGTAGGCACTCGGTGTTTACTGAATAAACAAATGAGATCTCAAATAAGTCTTGAAGGATAGGCAGAGGGATAGAAAGGGAATATTCTACAGAAGAACAGAGGTCTTAGCAAAATACTGGAAATGGGAATGCCCATGTTCGTATTTGGAGACAAAGTAAGTGAGCTTGGCTAGAGCCCAGAGTTTGTGGTGGGAAATTCTGAGAAGATAAAACTGGAGATGCAGGGGGCGCCTGGGTGGCTCAGTCGGTTAAGCATCTGGCTTCGGCTCAGGTCATGATCTCACGGTTCATGGGTTCGAGCCCCACATCGGGCTCTGTGCTGACAGCTAGCTCAGGGCCTGGAGCCTGCTTCAGATTCTGTGTTTCCCTCTCTCTCTGACCCTCCCCTGCTCGCACTGTCTCTGTCTCTCAAAAATAAATTAAAAAATTTAAAAAAACTGGAGATGCAGAATCAGAGCAGATAAGGAGACGTCATGAATGTGAACATCTCCTCAAGCATCGGGGTCCTAGTTTGTCAGGAGTGCTGAGCTGCCCTTCCAAAGTAAATGGACACACTGAGGAGTAAGCAGCTTTACTTAATTGGATTGGGAAGAAGAAAACACTTGCAGGATTTGGGGACTAAAAATCAAAAGGCTTTTAATTTTTAACATGTTCTCTCCTTAAACAGATAGCTACACTACAAAAAAGCATAATCCCACACCTTATTATGCACTATCGAATACAACAATAAAATACCACCTTTAATGAACACATTTAGCTTCCTTTCTACAACTTCCAAAATCTTCTGTCGTGAGGAAAAATTCATTTGCTAAAGGAATTTTAAACTTTAATTTTCCTTGACATTCTGCTGAAAAGATCTTGATTAATACTATAGGAGGGACACCTGCAATGGCTGTTACGTGTCTGACTCTTGATGTTGACTCAGGTCTTGATCTCAGGGTCATGAGTTTGAGCCCTGCATTGGGCTCCATGCTGGGTGTGGAGCCTACTTAAGAAACCACATGCACACTACAGGAAACAACAAGGTGTAGGTGACACTGACAATAGTAATTTCTGTGGGGTACTAGTAATGAAAACCAGTAGGCTCAAGAAAAAATGTGGCCAAAGAGGAGTCAAGGTAGGCTTAGACGAATTAGAGAACTCTTAAAATTGAAATACCAGAACACTCATCCTTTTAAAGTATACAATCCAGTGACTTTTAGTATATCTCAATGCTGTGCAATCATCACTACTACTTCCAGAACTTTTTCATCACCCTCAAAATAAGTCCCCTACCCATCGGCAATCATACCTCATTCCCCTCTTTTTCCAGTGCCCTGCAACCACTAGTTTACTTTCTGTTTGTACAGATTTATCTATTATGGACAGTTCATATAAAAGGGATCACACAACATGGATTGGGTTTTTTTTTTTTGTCTCTGGCTTCTTTCACTTAGCATGTTTTCAAGGTTCATCCATGTTAGAGCACATATCTGTACTTCATTCCTTCTCATGGCTGAATAATATTTTATTGTATGGATATCCCACAATTGGTGGGGGGGCGGTTATTATATTTTTTTCATATTTTGTTTATTCATTCCTCAGTTGATGGACATTGGGTTGTTTCTACTTTGGGGCTATTATGAATCCTGCTGCTATGAGCATGTACAAGTGTTTGTAAGAACACGTGTCCACAGTTCTCTCGGGTAAATACCTAGCAGTGGAGTTGCTGGGTCACTTGACAATGCTGTGTTTACCTTTTTGTGGATCGTCAGACTGTTTTCCACAACGGCTCCGCCATTTTACATTCCTGCCAACATTGTATCAGGTTCCAAGTTCTCTACATCCTTGCCAACACCTCATATTCGCTCTCCTTTTTACTACAGAGGATGTGAATTTAGAGGAGTTTTACTGTAAAGAGGAACAAAGAACCTGGGATGATAGCTAGGGAAGGTGGTTGAATCAAGCTTTCGTCTGTTTGTCTGTTTGCTTGTTTGTTTGAAGATGGGCCGTATTATAGTGTATTCATGTACTGATGGAAACGATCTAGTAGAAAGGAGAAAATAGATGATGTGGGAGAGAGACTGGACAGTTGTGGGGCCCACATCCCTGAGGAGGAGTGAGGACAGGTCTAGTGAACCAGTGGAGGACCCGGCCTTAACACGGGCACAGATAGTTTATCCAACATAAAAAGCTAGTGCTCTGCTCTGAATGTCTGTGCCCTCTCCATTCGTGTGTTGAAATCTAACCCCCAAAATGACTGAATTAGGAGGTGGGGCCTTTGGGAGGCTGTTAAGTCATGAGAGTAGAGCCCTCATGATTGGGATTAGTGCCCTTCTAACGGAGACCCCAGAGAGATCCCTCACGCCTCCACCACGTGAGGACACGTGAGAAGTCAGCAGTCTGTAACCCATAGGTCTTCACCAGAGCCCGACCATACTGGCACCCTGATCTTGGATTTCCAGCCTTCAGAACAATGGGAAGAAAATTTTTGTTACGATAAGCCACCTAGTCTGTATAAACTAGGACAGGTGGGAAGGCAGAGCATGACTACAGGTGGAGGTAGGATAGCTCAGTGGTGATCACTTATGGAAGTCCCCTTGTGATCCCCTCCCCCTCCCCATTGCTGAGATTGGAGAGGCCGTAGGTACTAGGGTCTGAAGAGAAAGAAGGTCCAGCACAGTCGTCTAGGGTGACACTGACTAGACATAATAGGACAGTGAGGCATCATTCAGACCCACTTGAATTTGTGGTCATGAGTTTAAAATGAGACCAGTCAGTATTCTCTCCAGCATCTGATCTTCTCTTACCCTATTAGAAGTTTCCAGTATTTAGATGAATGAATAGAGTTAATATTGAGTTTACATTACACGCACAAAGATAGTTTTTAATTTGCTACTTCTATGTTAATTGGAACTGCTTCATGCTAGATTTTATTAAAATTAATGACTTAATAGCAAAGAGTAACACATCCTGGTTCAGTTTTTCTGTTCAAGGTAATTAGAATAAACAAGGGTTTTATTTTAGTGCTGCTATTTCTCTTGAGGGTAATGTTGCTGAATAAAAACAAAAAGAAAAATGTGAAACCGATTAGTTTTGAATCGTTCCATCTATATATTATTTTCAGAAAAGGGGGAAACTAGAAGCAAATGGTAGCTTCTTTAAGGATCTGGTATTCTCTAGAAATTCCTAGAATTCTGAATTATGCTTGACTATCCATTCGTTTATTCAGGCATTTCTCAGTATTTCTTCTTTTACCTGTTACAGGAAGAATGAAACTAAATTAAGTAATTTTTTGAATGTTTATTTACTTTTGAGAGGGAGGGGAGGGGCAGAGAGAGGGAGACACAGAATCCGAAGCAGGTTCCAGGCTCTGAGCTGTCAGCACAGCTTACAGTGGTTTGAACCCAAGAACCGTGAGATCATGACCTGAGCCAAAGTCAGATGCTTGACCAACTGAGCCACCCAGGCGCCCCCAAAATGAAACTAAGTTAAATATGACGCCTACTGTGAAGTACATCACAAGCATCTGGACATTACACTGTTTTTAGAAAAGGCCGATACACTTTTATTTCAACCAATTCTTTTAGAGAATTTGGTTCCATGTAGCATCACATAAAACTAGCACTGGTAAAGAATGTCATGAAATTTATAAAGTAAACATTTCAAGTGCATCAGTAAGTTTAATACACTGTATTTTCAATCTTCCTGGGAGCGCCTCTACTTGTTAAACTGTCAATAGCGTGCTCCTAAAGACGGCTTTGTCACAACTACAATCACGTGCTTCGTGGAATGTTAATGAGAAGACACTACTCCAGTCTTAAGATTTGTTAGGCTTTCCTTTTTGAAGAGTCTTTCTAAGAATTGACAGTTTGTGAACCTGGTAGTGCTTGTGTTTCAGACTTCCACAGAGTCCAAGGGCAGAAAGAAGCCCACGGTCCTTCGGCTGCAGGACACACAGATGGACAGTGTGTGGCAGTGTTTAAATGCTGATGCCACGGTTCCACACACGCAAACACATCCCACAATGTTTTTCTCTGGCTCCGTCACAGTGTGTTTGCCAAACAGAATATGGAAAATGAATAGGCAATTTTCTTGCACAATTCTTAATAAACGGTCAAAATGAACTTCATTGCTTAAGAAAAGCATGGACGCAATTTAGTCCTTGAACATGGCTGTATATAGATTATTATTGTGGAGGAAGCTTGGTATTAATACCCAAGTATTATTTTCATTGAAAATTCTGAAAGATCAACGTTCTTTTTTTCCCCATAATACTTAAAAAAATAAAAATAAAAAGTGAACAAGCTATCAAATTACCAAGGTTTCACTTTTATAACTAATAATTGTAGATAAAAATTTTTATTGTGAATTTATTTTTCTGGGACTTATAATAAATTACGAACATTATTTGAATGCAAGAGAACCAATTTATTGGTGGGGTTTTTTTGTTTTTTTTTTTAGTCTTCACACCCAGTGCAGAGTCCACTGCAGGGCTTGACCTCACGACCCTGAAATCAAGACCTGAGCTGAGATCAAGAGTCAGATGCTCAACTGCCTGAGCCACCAGCCACCCCTCTGTTGTTTAAAACTGAAATACAGTTTTATTTTATAGATTTCCCCCTCATATAGTACATAAAACAGTGAATTGGATGCCACTGCCCAAAACATAGGGGGGTGTACCTTCTTTCCTATACTTCACATTCCTAAAGTGATTAATATCTTCACTCATGGTGATTGATATCGGACTGATAGCCTAAACAACAGAAATTTATTTTTTTCCGCAGTTTTGGAGGCTGGAAGTTCAAGAGCAAGGTGCTGGCAGGGTTAGTTTCTAGCGAGGCCTCTCTTTCCCAGCTTACAGATGGCTGTCTTGTCACAGGTGCTCACATGGCCTTTTCTGCGTGCACGTGTGCTCCTGGTGTCTCTTCCTCTTCTTAAAAGGACACCAAGTTCTACTGGATGGGGCCCCACACATAGGACCCCATTTAATGACTCCTTTAAAGGCCTTATCTTCAAATATTCAGGTTGGGGCTTCAAGATACGAATTGGGAGAGGGGGACACAATTTAGTCCATAACAGATTTTATAGAAAGACAATTTTAATCTGTGGCTATGGTCTTTGTATATAAATGTTCTCAGTCTTTCTCTGCCTTTCAACTATGCTGCTATCTCACAAAGACTGGGAAAATGTGATTCCTTATTTCCCACATTGCCATTCCATCCCAATTTATTATAATAAGGATAGGTCTGTTGAGCACTCAGTGTATTCCAGGAACTGTCCCAGATTCTGGAACATATCCATGAAACAACCATTGTCCTTGCTCTTAACTCATAATCTGACCAGACCTTTAGAAATTCAGAAAATTGCCACTTTCAAAGGCATCTAGGAATTCAGGAGTCCCAGATTGTGAACTACCTTTTTAATTAAAAATCTTTTAATGTGTATTTATTTCTGAGAGGGAGACTGAGACAGAGTGTGAGCTGGGGAGAGACAGAGAGAGAGGGAGACATTGAATCCGAAGCAGGCTTCAGGCTCTGAGCCTGACGCAGGGCTGTAACTCACGCACTGCAAGATCATGACCTGAGTCTAAGCCAGATGCTTAACCAACTGAGCCATCCAGGAGTCCCTGAACTACCTTATTTAACAATTCAACTTGCTTGTTTAAAAAAAAGTATTGGGGTGCCTGGGTGGCTAAGTCAGTTAAGCGTCGGACTTCGGCTCAGGTCATGATCTCATGATTTGTGAATTTGAGCCCCACATTGGGCTCTGGGCTCTGTGCTTACAGCTCAGAGCCTGGAGCCTGCTTCAGATTCTGTGTCTCCCCCTCTCTCTGTCCTTCCCATGCTCTTGCTCTGTCTCTCTCTGTCTCTCAATAATAAATAAACACTAAGTATCTTATTCATTAATTCACTTATTCAGCCAATGTTTATTGAATGTTAACTTTGAGCCTAAGGTATAGCACTAAACAAATTGGATAAACTTCCTGGTGTGATGAAACTTGTATTTTCATGGAAGAGACAGACAATAAGCAAATAAACAAAGAATATAACATCAGCTAGTGATACATATTTGGAAACAAAGCTGAGGAGAAATGACAACTTGTGGGGGAGGCTGCTTTGCAAGATAGGGTGTGAGGAAGGCCTCTCTTAAAAAGGAGCATCTGAGCAGAGACTTGAAAGGAGTGAAGGAGCTCACCGCCCTGGGGGGGGGAGGGGTGTGGAGGATGAACATTCCCGGTACAGAGGCCAAGTACAAAGGAGCCTGGTGTGTTTCAAGGTCTGCAGCCCGTGTGACTGAGCCAGGGGTAAAGGAATTAAGTGATGGGCCCACGGAAGTGGCCAGGAGCCAGCGCGTGAATGCTCTTATAGGATTTTATTATCCCAGACGAGAAGCCACTGAGAACAGAAGTTCTCCAACAGAAGTCAGAGAATCTGATGTATATGTTAAAGCCTCTCTGGCTGCTCTGTGCAGAAGGGATGGGGGCGTGGAGGCCTAAGATGAAGTAGAGAGACCACTCCAGTGGTTAGAGTGACAAATGATGGTGCTTGCGCTAAAACGATAGCGTGGAGGTGGTGTGTGCACGCACGCACATGCACACGCTTGAGGTAATCTCAGCAGGTGTTACTATAACTAATTAGTAATTTTTAATCATGAAATGCTTTCTTATATTTAAGAAATCATCAGCCCCTGCAATATTCATGACCAGGACTCCTCAAACCTGTCCATCAAAAACAAGGGAAGTCTGAGAAACCATCACAGCTACTAAATCTTAACTTTATTCTTAAGGCATCTTCAACTACAGTAATTCTGTGAAGAGCACTTAAGCTTCCTCTTCTAGCCCCAACAAGAGGCAGTGCTACTCAAAGTCAGTCTGTTAAAGACTTAGAGGCACAGAGCTTGAAGAAAGCTGAGCTATCACACTCATCCTCAGAGGGAACAGGCTCCAAGTTTTACTTGATTTGCTTTGGGACGGACTCAAGTCATCAGAACTGGGACGAACCCACATCTACTTCCAGTTCAATTCTCATTCCATTATCCATATGGATTGAACTTTAAAACACTGTAAACTTAAACTTTAGTAAGATAGTAAGAATTTTCTAGACAGCATAGTTGTATAAGTTGGCTTTGGTATCTCACAGGCCTGGGGGATAACCCGAAGAATAAGTTTAACTGCAAAGTTGGAAACTTAAACTTTAGCAAGTTATTGACATTTCCCAGATAGAGGCACAGGGTTCTGGGGACGCTGCTGTCCTGCAGGTATTGGTGCCAACTGGCAGTGTTTGGCTAAGTCTTTGTGAATGTGGTTTTCTTCAGGAGCTCTTTGTTGCCTGTGAAATAATATAACATATAAGATTTGCTTCAAAAGAATCCAGTGCGAAGGAGCATTGGATATGTATATAGATGAAGCAAGATCGGCCAAGTGTTGGTTGTTGTTGAAGCTACATGAGGAGTAGATGAATTCCTATTATCCTGCACTATTTATTTTTGTATATGTCTGAAGTTTTCCATGATCAAAAGTTTTAAAATATAATTATTTATATTGTAAAAGACAAGCTGATGGGTAATAGGATCTGGCTAGCAATAAAGTAATGAAGCGAAGGGCAGTTGGTACACATGGTGGATTTTACCGTCTCCTACACTGTCTTCTATGTCAGTGTACGCGGGCATAGTTGGACCACACGACGCTATCACTGGAACCTTCAATGTCACAATCTTGCTTATGGCTCTAAGGTCTTATGCACATCTCCATCCCCAACTATGAGGTTTCTTCATAGGCAAGAACTGGTTTGTAAGACTGGTACAGGGAATAAGAAGCCTTTGACTTATTCAACCTTCTGTTATAAGGGGTGAGACTTTTACAGCCTGGGGTCTTAAGGGGTACTGTGGAAGCAGTTTAGAAGGATCAACCTGAATTTTAATGGGTTTGACACTTCTGATTTTCCCCCCACATCTGTGGAAGAGGCCCACAGAGTTGCAGGGATTTCAGAGAGATCTATAGCATCTACACTTCCATCAAATTTAATAGTCTCCTCAAGACAATCAATTTGGACTTGGAGAACACATAAGGATTCAGTGTCTGATGAGTCTGGAAACTATCTCTCCTGAGGAAAATTTTATGTGGCCTCCTAATATAGAAAGCACGTCTCTACCTAGGAAATTCACAAGGGCAGTAATAGAAAGGTATGACTTTCAGAGAAAGGGCCAAGGGTAACAGTATGGGTTCCAGTAAGGGAACTCTTTGAACTTAGCTAGAAACTCCCACCACAAAGATATTTTTATTACTCGAAGGTAGTGCTTCATGTATAATGACAGGGTTTAAAGTCAATAGAGTTGCTTTGTTATCTATCGGCACAGTAGAAATTTCTCCATTTAAGTTTAGTTTAATTTTCTTTGTTGATTTTTTTTTAACATTTATTTATTTTTGAGAGACAGAGAACGAGCAGAGGAGGGCAGAGAGAGAGGGAGATACAGAATCCGAAGCAGGCTCCAGGCTCTGTCAGCCCAGAGCCTGACAAGGGGCTCGAACTCATGAACCACAAGATCATGACTGGAGCTGAAGTCCGACTTCATGATCTTGCATAACCGACTGAGCCACCCACGTGTCCCATAATCTTCTTTGTTGATTTAAGCAATTATTGAAGTAGCTTACCAGGCAACTTCTCAGAGCCGTATCACCACTGCTGACAGTTATCACGAGAATCTGGGAGCTGAGGGCACTCTCTTACAGGGCAACTGGATTGTTTAACAGGCCCTCTATTTAAAAGCGGGCAATTCTTTTTCCAAAATCTCTTTTGATTACAATGTATTGACAGGAATCTATTAACTTGTGGCAAGATTGGATCCCTTGAAGTTGGATCGAAGTCCCCATAATTGTTGCAACTCTAGGGCCATGATTATTCATTTGACAACCTTTTTTTCTGTTCTAGTATTTCTTCAAAATATTCAGCAAGAGGTTGCAGCTCTGGGAGAGGAGTGATGTCCCATTTGAAATCACGTTCCTTTAACAAATCATGGGGGTCTACATGAAGCCCCTTAACAAATGGGCACAGAGGGCAAAACTAGTCCCAGAATCTTTTGTGACCAAGGCATTGTCTAAATACTAACTCTAAATAAATTCAGAAATCTGCCACTGGCTCATCCTTTTTCTGTTTACAGGATGTTCTCACAGGAAAAACTTTGGGAACTGCTTCAAGAAGAAGTTGACTTATTTTTTTGCTCTTTTTATTTATCTCTGGAAGCATGTTTGGTGGGATCCTCACAATCTTAGGTAGGGACTTTACAATATATTTCTTGAAGCCATTTTTTAGTATCTTTTGGATGCTATCAAACTAGCAAAACTATCAAACTATCATGCTAACAAACTAGTAAAAATCAGGTAGTCTAGGATCATAGGCACCAAGAAAGTTTTTCAATTCTTCTATCATGTTAGTTTGGTCCTTTTTAGATTCTGGAAAATAATTTACAATGGCTCAAAGTTTGGTTTGAGATCACGTTTTAAATTCTGCTGAGCCTAAAGATCCCTGGTTCATTAGAAGGTCTTATCTAAGGACATCTGATATTTAAGGGGTTTGGAGGGAAAGGGTACAAGATCAAAGGGGTTAGTGGGTTCAGAATAATCAGGTAAAGGTGGATAAAGAGGAGCAGAGGGACAACCTGGAGGTTGCTCAAGTCACTCATGTCAGAGATTTGGCCTTAAGGTTTTCATTGGCCTATTGTAATGATTCCTTGAGAGTTTATATTTTTAAGTTACATTTAATTTAATTCTATCCTATTCTTTTTTATTCTTCTTAAAATTTTTTATGTTTATTTATTTTTGAGAGATAGAACACGATCAGGGGAGGGGCAGAGAGAGAGAGGGAGACATAGAATCAGAAGCAGGTTCCAGGCTCCAAGTTGTCAGCACAGAGCCCAATGTGGGGCTTGAATTCACAGACTGTGAGATCATGACGTGAGCCAAAGTCGGACACTCAACTGACTGAGTCACCCAGGCACCCCTCCATTCTTTGTTAAGTAAGCCCCCATGCACAACATGGGGCTTGAACGTACAACTCCAAGATCAAGAGTCATATGCTCTATGGACTAAGCCAGACTGGCACCCCTATGGAGTCTATTTAGCGTCATTTTGTCTTTTGGAGGCCTCCATACCAAACAAGGAATACATTCTATTGTTTTTGCAAGGTTCAGGATCATCTCTTTCAGGTGTATTCCTAAGGTGGACTATCTTATTTAAGTCAGAGGTTCCCCAAAGTGGCCACTATAATTCCAAATTATCCTATGTAGAATGTACCCATTTTTCCAAAAAGGGACATGATCCTGGTTATTAAGTGGATATAATAGGAAGTAGGAGTTTTTGAAAGAAGCGTGGAAATAGTTTTAGAGCAATTGGAATGCATCTTTGCCTTAGAGTCTCTAAAATGGCTATATTTATATGGATCTCAAGAATGTTACTGCTGTCTAAAAACTCAGGGAAGTATGGGTATTCCCCACTTACAGACAGAAGGGTAACCAAGAAGCTTGAACAAAACATAGATATGCACAATAAAGTCAGAGAGCTCAAAACACAAAGAGAACAGAGCTCTGATCCAGGAAAGATTTACCCTGGAACTCCATGGTTGGAGAGAAATGAGAACAATGGGCTCAGTAGGTACTGGCACCCAGTACCTCACCAGCCTCGGGGCTCTTCAGGGAGCCAGTTCAGATTCCACCTCTGACACCAGAAAGTCAAAAATAAAATCAGATCAAATTAAAATGTTAAGTTTATCATACATACAAAAGAAAGTTCACAAAGTAGAAGACTTCAAGCCAAAAGTGAACTTCAAAGGCATGTCATTACAGGATGGCTTATAATATGAGACTGGGGGAGTTGTTTAACTTTACACTAATGGATTATTACAATGGGGGTTTCCCAACAGCAGGTGATTGGTTAAGAATGATTATCTTACACCATTTTAAAAGAACAATTTAAGTTTCATTTATGATTATCAGAGGCATTTACAAGGCATAGCCTAAATTAAAACTAACAAGCCTAGCATCCATTTTATTTCAACAGACCAACAGCCTACAAGGCCTTTCCTTATCCCTTCAGCCAAAAATAATTATTTGCTGGTTCTCTTTAGCAGAAGGTAATTGGTACTGAAGGAGGTAAAATCCCAGAGAGAATCCACTTAAAACAGGGACCAAAATTCCACAGTTAAGAAACACAAAAGGACTGGCTTTAGAGACAGCCAATGTTGGACAAAGCTAAACAAACCGAAAAATATACACACACACCATAATAGAAAATAATTATACACAAGTATTTTAACTTTAATATAAAAATATGAAATACTTGAAAGTATATGTTCTATTATTTCTCTTTCAGCTACATAAGTGTTATTTCATTTTATTTTTAAAAAATTTTAAATGTTTCTTATTTATTTTTGAGAGACAGAGAGAGGCAGCTCGAGCAGGGGAGGGTCAGAGAGAGAGGGAGACACAGAATCCGAAGCAGGCTCCAGGCGCTGAGCTGTCAGCACAGAGCCTGACGCGGGGCTCAAACCCACGAACCGTGAGATCATGACCTGAGCCTAAGCTAGATGCTCAACTGACTGAGCCACCCAGGCGCCCCCATAAATGTTATTTTAAATAGGAATACTTAATAGTGACAATTAGTAATAATAGGACTAATTAAATAATGTATGATAAATAGATAATATTTTTATTGCCTCATAATACAAATTAATTAACTTTTTAAAAACAATTTGAGTATTTAAATTTTGAAGGCTATATTGATATTCTCTTTTTAATTTTTTAAAAAGTTTATTTACTTATTTATTTTTAGAGAGAGAGAGTGTGGGGGAGAGAGAGAGAGAGAGAGAGAGAGAGAGAGTCTCAAGCAGGGCTTGAACTCATGAACCTTGAGATCATGACCTGAGCTAAAATCAAGAGTTGGACACTTAACCAACTGAGTCACCTAGATGCCCCTAATCTTTATTCTTAAGAAGCAAAAATATGTGACTTAAAAAAAATTTTTTTAATGTTTTATTTATTTTTCATATAGAGAGAGACAGAGCATGAAAGGGGGAGGGGCAGAGAGAGAAGGAGACACAGAACCCAAGCAGGCTCCAGGATCTGAGCTAGTTGTCAGCACAGAGCCTGATGCGGGGCTTGAACCCACGAATGTGAGATCTGACCTGAGCCAAAGTCGGAGGCTTAACCGACTGAGCCACCCAGGCTCCCAATATGTGATTTTTTAAAAGGAGAAACTAAATACAATAGGATTAACTAAACACACATCGCTATTTTTTTACTTTTTAATGTTAGTTAGTTAGTTAGTTTGTTTAGAGAAAGAGAGCACAAGCAGGGAAGGGGCAGAGAGAGAGGTTGAGAGAAAGAATCCTAAGCAGGCTTCACGCTGTCAGTGCAGAGCCCAATGTGGGACTCAGTCCCACAAATGATGAGATCGTGACCTGAGCTGAAATCAAGAGTCAGAGACTTAACCAACTGAGCCTCCCGGTCACCCCAAACATTGTTATTTTTATTAAAAAACAATGACATGTTTCTTTCTATCTCGTAATACAGGATATTTTTACTCTTTCAGTTTCCTTTTTCAGTAATACTTCTGAAACTGCCTGTGCCCTTTAGGACATCCTGCTTTTCTTTTACATAATGGTAAAAATGAACACAGTCAAATGTAAAATCCTTCTGAGTTGCAACTGTGCCCATGTCAAGCCCACATTACACTGATTCCTGGTGTCAGTCCAATGTGATGGCATCAATTGAAACAGTTTCTCAACAAAAGTATTTGAATATGGTATACTTAGGATTTGACTTACTAGCAACAGAAAGTTTTTAGACCTGTAGGAATTTATTTCCAGCTCTCCCAAAATGTCCATCCATATTTATCTATAGGCTTCTTTTGGGAGACCAGCTATTTGTCATTCAGGTCCTTTGAATCTATAAATTCATCATAGAGGTTATCCATGTCTAAAATGTCTGTCATTATTTTAAAAAATGTTAATTTATTCATTTTTGAGAGAGAGAGCAGAGGAGGAGCAAAGAGAGGGAGGGAGGGAGAGTCCCAACCAGGCTCTGCACTATCATCGCAGAGCCCGATGTGGGGCTCCATCTCATGAACTGGTTCTTCTTCAAAGACCACCAAGAAGTTGTGCAGAAAGAGCAGATAAATATTTGTTGTATTGTAATCCTTTTTTCCATTTCCATCTTCAATGTATTTCCCAATTAGAGAAGGACATTCATCTTTTTCCCACACTTTGAAAATAGGGCTTTACGATAGGCCAACATTTTAACATCTGTCCTATGGCTGACAACAATGACAACCATCTTGTAGGCATATGTCTAAGGAGTTTACTCTTTTCATTTCTACAAAATCAAAAGCCTCATAAACCGCTTCTGGGAAACTGAAGTGTCACCAAAAACTTTCATCATGAAAGCGTCAGTGTCACAAGAAAGCAAATCACATCTCTTTTTAGCAGTTTGTACAAGGTGTGCTGGACATTTAACAGGTAAGAGGTTTTCATTTTATAGACTGAATGAAAGTGGCTGACATTTACATCTGTACTATCTATTGAGTACGCTGATAAGTGGGCCACATCTAGATTGTATTTGGACGGGATTATCAACGATCTTTTGTTTAATGTTTCCTGGGGTTTCATTAAAATCTTCACAGAAATCAAGAAGACTTTTTGAAACTCTACTTTTCAAATCAAAGAACCAAAGAGATGGGGGAACACTTTTTTATTGCCGTGGTAGAACACATCACTTGAGATACTGTATAAGGCCTGATTACTGGTAAGCTCTGTGATGGAAAGGATCAATACATCTGTGATCAAAATTTCCCCTTTTGTTCGTCCACAGGACATCTTAGTTGCAAGTTCTGAATCAGGAAATGTAACTTTACTCAGCTTCATAGAGGGATCAAGGGAGCTATAAGATAACACATGTTCATTTGTGTGGTATGCCCAAGCTAATTAGGCAGCTGCTGTCTTCCAGTGAGCACTGGTGTCTTTTTAGGAGATGAAGACATTTTTAATTGATTCAAAAGTACCACTTATCTCATCCCAGACTTGTGGAATTCAGTCTCCATGTGTATTTTCACATCCTCTTCTCCACCACACCCAACCCCAAATTCTTTTCTGCATGTTGTTCAGCATGCTCTGTTTGGATCATTTGCCTCCCTAACCGAGTTGTATGTGTCCTTCCACCTGTCATTAAAATAACACAGATGTTTAGGCTTCTTTTATGGTATTCGCTGGGTCACGCTGGCATTGGTATTGTGCTCTCACATTTTCATCATCTCAACTCTTAGAAAACATGGTCACAATATTCACAAAGTTAAAAATTAAACTAGCACTATCTCCATCCAAAGCACAACTGTTACTTGGGGCTGTTAACACCCGTGATTAGAATTTAAGTTGCTCTGAGAGAATGACACAATAGATACATTATGGTCAACCACAAATCATGGCCGCCAGTGTCCGTGGTCAACAGAAGGCAGATAATCACCCTATTCTTTTGTCACTAAAGATGATGTTGTCTTCCTTTGGGGCGGGGAGGGGGCATAAGATGGGTGTTGTATCTCTTCCTGTCTCCCACTCATTTTCAGCATTCATTGCTGAAAACCAGGGCTTGTTACGTCCAGGAAGGGTTTCTTGGAATGTGGGATTTTCAAGGACAGTCCCAATCTGGTATGGTTAGTCACTAAATATAAAGTTGATTACTCTCCCGTTTTGATGAGTGAGAGCTTGTCTAGTATTTTCAGATCTGCTATTTTGACATTAGCAAATTATATTTAGCTAGAGCTTCTGGAAGTGTAGTCTAAAGTAAAGCAAATAAAAATGGTTAACCTGATCTTTCAGGCAATAGTTTTTTTTGGAAAGTTTTGTTTGGATTAATCTGGCTTATCTTAAACTTTGCATTATTTGGTGCAGCTCTTCCTAAGTTTCTTTCTTTAGCTACAGGACCAGTTCCAAGACTGGCTGGCAAGTCAATGTAGGCTATTCCCAAAAATCCATCTGCACTGGCTTTTGCTATTTCTAATAGCCCCACTGTACCTACAAAGGACAAAAACAAGCAGTCATTCCACAGCGTATCTCAAAAAGGCTAAGAATGACAAATGAAGAATGTACTTTTTTATAAAAGCAATATAAAGATGCTTGCTTATGTTTATAAAATATTTGACAATCATGTGAACCCCAGTAAATGTAAAAAAGGGTGGAGACAGAAAAGAAAGGAAAAGTTAATTAAAAAGCTTGTATTGGGGTGCCAGGGTGGCTCAGTTGGTTAAGCTTCCAACTTGGCTCAGGTCATGATCACGTAGTTGTTGAGTTCGAGCCCCATGTGGGGCTCTGCCGTGATAGCTTAGAGCCTGGAGCCTGCTTTGGATTCTGTGTCTCCCTCTCTCTCTGCCCCTCTCCTGCTCGCTGCTCGCTCTCTCTCAAAAATAAATTAACATTAAAAAAAAAGCTTCTATTATGAACTGTCTGCAGTAGAATCTGCCACTGGGAGCCATTTAACAGTCACAATTAATCTTTAATCCTGAAGGGTAAGAACAATGTCCTTTAAAAATAGGCTATGGATTGTATTATATAGTTTTGCCTACTAATCAGCCAATGCCCCTCTCCCTAAAACACAAAGCTACAGATTTTATGCATCAAAGAAAATCAAATAAATTGAACGACACAACAACCTTGGTTCCTAGTTTACTCATACACTGTACCCCCACGTGTAAAAAAAAGTGAACCTTGCGCCCCTCTTGAGAACAAATGACTTACGAAACCTTTCACTTAAGCAAAACGGGGTTCTGCTCTGCGACCTCTCGCTGGATCTCTTCCTCCAACCGCTGTGTTCTTTCGGGTACACCCTGGGGTACAGTATTATACCCTAAGCCATAGTACTGTTGCCCCTGAGTGATCCCTTAGTCATACAATTTTCCCGCAGAACGCGACCTGCTGCGAAAACTCGACCTGCTCAGTGAGTAACACCGCGAGTGGCGCCCATGCTTTCTCCGGTGGCGCCTTCTGGTCGGACACCTGGATCTGCTCCTCCTTCCGGGTGGCTCTGACTCCAGGTCAGAGTCGATGGAGCAAGACCAAGATCTTCTTGGAAGAAGAGCAGGCCAGCCAGCCCACAAGTTGTTCTTGTAATCAAGACTTCATTGCTTCCTGCTTTTGAAAAGGATCACTTCCCCCAAACCGGGATTCTCTCCTTAACACCGCCTCTAATCTGGATGATTCCTTTCCCCCGCCCCCACGGGATATTCGGCAGTCTTGAGACATTTTTGTCCGTCACAGCAGCAGGAATAACCCTTGCATCCTGTGGGCAGAGGTCAGGGATGCTGATAAACACCCTACAGTACGAAGGACAAGCCCCCATATATACAATGATTTGGCCCAAAATGTCAGCAGTGGCTAGGATGAGAAACCCGCCTTAAAGCAAAGGTGGTGGTGGTGGTGGGGTGGTGGTAATCAAGCCCCAGAAGAGCTGTCAGCACAGGATTAGAACTGCACAGTACTCCCTGCCCTCCCCTGGGACTGACCCCGCCCCTCCGGAAGTGGAGCTACAGTGGGGGCGGGGCCAGGCACTGAAAAAATAAATAAGACTTAAAAATTTAGAGCTTGGGCATTCCTGGGTAGCTCACTCAGTTGAACCTCTGACTCTTGATGTTTGCTCAGGTCTTGATCCTTTGGTTGTGGGTTCAAGCCCCGAAACCGGCTCTGCGCTGAGCATGGCACCTGCTTGGGACTCTCTCTCCCTAAAATTAATAAAAATAAAGAAACAAGAGCCCCCAACAACTTAAAGCTGGGGCGGGGACTGCAAACCCAGAACCACTTTTTGCATCATGCGGACCTGGCACTTTTTCCTGCCACGCAGGCCTGAGAAAACTGCAGGGCCCACAGCAGCCCTAGATTTCCCACCTCACACAGGACAGATACAAGGGCCCAACGGACGCCTTCCTGTTCGGAAAGCATGAGACAAAAGGTGATTTCTCACACTTCCCCCGAGGAAGGTGTATTCAGGCTAGGCCGTCCGAACACCCAGCAGCGCCCGGAGCACCTGCCTACTTTGGCGCGCGGAACTTGTTCCGGCCACCGGCCCTCCCTCTGCCCTTTCCCCTCCCCCTCGGCGCCGCCCCGCCCCGTCTCCGCCCCGTCTCCGCCCAGTCCTCTCCGCCCCGCCCCCCGCCCCGGTCTCCGCCCAGCCCATCCCGGTCTCCGCATGCGCGACTGAGCCCCGGGGACGGTGCTGCTTCATCCGGGTATCCGGCGGAGGGTGGCTGTTTTGTTTTCTTGGCTGCAAACTAGGAGAAAGTGAGGCGGCCCCACACGGTGTGACACCTGGCTCGGGACCCGCTGCCCTGGGCGGGCTGGCCGTAAGTGCCTGGCGGGAATGGGGCAGGGGGTCTCCGCCACCGGCCGGAGAGGGCTCGGGCCCGGGCCGTCTGCCCGCCGGTGCCGACCGACTCGTTGCCTCCACCCTCTAGGAGGCTGCGGGCTCGGGTTGTGCCTCTCTGGACCCTTCCCGGACGCTTCCCCCGCCCTGCTGCCGGACAGCGCCCTTCCCCCGGACGTCGCGGGGTCCCTGCACATCTCCGTGGTCCCCTCCTCTAGGGTTGGAGAAACAGCTCCCGAGAAGGAGGGTCTCCGGCGGGTTCACGCGGCAGAGGGTGGCCGAGCTAGAGCGAGTCCCCCCATCCTCCCAGCCGGTGTCCACAGCCGACCTAGACTCCCGAGTCTGGGAGCGGCGGGTGCTGGTGATAAATCGGAGGAAAATGGACTCGGATGGGCTCGGGGCGGGGACAGTGAGATGAACCGAAACTAACACTAGCTGGATTGCCGTTCCTCCCAGGGAAAAACAGCGGTGAACGGTCAAAACTGGGCTTGCCTTAAAAGCATATTAGTACTGGTTACGATCTCAGTTTTTTAATATTTAACGCTTAAAAAAGGGTGTTACGATTGAACTCTGCTCATTTTTGGAATATAATGCTTTTGGGCCATCAGGATTGCTGGCTACGGAGTAATTTAACAAACAGGTTCAGAGTCGCTGTAGGAATTTGGGTGTGTCTTGATAATTAGAAAATTATACGTAATTCAGGCTTTTTCTTGCCCTGAAATCGAGATAAGCCGGATGGTTTTAGGCCAGGTCTGCATAGGTCAGCTCCCAGTAATGTTTTATGTAATTTGTCAGGTCGGGTTATGGTTAGTTCATTTATGGTCATTTAACAGTGGATTTTTTTTTGAGTCTGAATTAATATTAGCTTCAAATTTTTGCTTTCTTTTGGCTGGAAAGCATCCGTTAGAATTATAGACAGAGATATTAAAATGAAATCGGTGTTCTTTACTAGAAGTGACACCAAAAACCAGGGGTGGAGAAGGAAAAATAATGAAGTGAAGGGAAGGGATGTGGGTAGAAGACCCGCAGTGCAGTGTTTAATTTCTTAATCTGAGTATAAAGAATCACATGTTCTATGATAAAATGTGAATCCGAAGACATATTTTTTCATCTGACCACATGCTTTAACTCCGCCAAAGTTTACCATTGTCTCACCATTATGTTAGTGCTCCAGGATTGTAAATGTTAAAATCATATAATAACTTACTTTGGAATTAAGATTAATAATCATAATTATAAAGTTTTTCAATATTTGGATACCCACCTGTGTTCCTATTTCTTAAGTGTACCAAACCCATCTTTTAAATTAAAAAAAAAAGTTAAAATGAATCCAAATTTTGTTTTCCAAGGTTTTGATGTGGAAATTCATCAAAAATTAAATATTCTAAAGAAGCACATGTAGCCAAAATAAAGCATTTCACTTTTATTAAATTATTCCTGAACTGTTAATTATTTTCTAGGAACAGAAGTCATGTTTGAAGCAAGTAAATAGAAATGCTTAATGTAGTTGATTTTTCTGTTTGTTTTTTTAAGTGACCTGAAAACATGTCTGGATTTCTAGAAGGCATGAGATGCTCAGAATGCATTGACTGGGGGGAAAAGCGCAATACTATTGCTTCCATTGCTGCTGGTGTTCTAGTAAGTGTCATTGATAATTTGGGCATTTCTTATTTTGGTGTGTTTGTTTTTATGTGTTTTGAATTCTGTATGTGGTTTTTAAATGTGGACTATTTATCTTTGGCCACTGAATTTATTTTAATAAAGGTTGATGTTTTGTTTATGAGGGGGTTGAGTTATTCCATTTTAAGAATTGACATTATGGTTTGATATTGATTAGTCTGGTGATTGGTTTTCTTTTGATGCATGGTGTATAAGACAGTAATGACTTACACATTTATTCATTCTATGGATAATGCCTCCTTTTTGTCATTACCTTAAGTAACCAGAAAGTGTTTTAAGAAAGAAAAAGGTCAAAACCAATGGAGAGAGATGATTGCACTTTTTCATAATCCAGAGTTCACTTTCTTCTCAATCTCAATAAAAAACAAAAGAAAAAAACCAAACAGGAAATGTATTAAAGTGTATTGCTGAGAAGTAATTTATAGTGTAAAATTTTTATTTACATTGCAAGGCATTTGATATTTGTGTTTTATGCTCTTATGTGGTCATGTGCTCTAAATAATGGGTTTTAGGGGCCCCTGGGTGGCTCAGTCAGTTGAGTGTCTGGCTTCAGCTCAGGTCATGATCGCACGGTTTGTGGGTTCAAGCCCCATGTTGAGCTCTGTGCTGACAGCTAGCACAGATCCTGGAGCTTGTCTTCAGATTCTGTGTCTCCCTCTCTCTCTCTGGCCCTCCCCTGTTCATGCTTCCTCTCTCTCTCTCTCTCAAAATTAAATAAAACATTGAAAAAAAATGGATTTTAAATAAACAAACAGAAATCTAAGTTTAGGGATGTCTGGCTGGCTCAATTGGTGGAGCCTGTGACTCTTGATCTTGGGGTTGTAAGTTCAAGCCCCATACTGGGTGTAAAAATTTCTTAAAAATAAAATCTTGGGAAAAAAATCTGAGTTCAAATACCTCCTCCTTGCCTAGTCTCTGACATTTATAATTTATGAAAAATGGTTATCGTATATTTTTCCAAAGTAATAATAAAATTACTGTAGAGGGGCACCTCGATGGGTCAGGCAGTATTGTGTGGGATTCTTGATCTCAGGGTTGTGAGTTCAAGCCCTGCATTGGGCAAGAGATTACTTAAAAATAAAATCTTAAAAAGGAAAAAAAAAAAACTACTGTAGAAATTTTGCACTTACAAACATCAAAAAAAAAACTTTACATTTTAGTCTATGAAGAAAATATCTTGAATAATACACTGAGGTGAGGATAAAAAAAGTACAAATAAAAGAAGTACTCGGGCTAGCCAGTAAAAATGTCACTAATAGAGTGTGGAATTGTCTGTAACCTGATAAAAATAATTCGATTCGCCTAAAGTATTTATTTTTAAAGAGTTGACAGAAGATAGCCATTTCCAGAGCTAACTGGGTCATGATTGGGAATGGGGGTAGGGTAGGGGGTTATTTTCAACATCTTCTAAGCTACTTATCAGAGTTTGGTGAATATCTTACTCTTAAGTTTGTGGTCAGGTCATATTTGTGTAGTTTTAATGTTTTTCCTTACGTATTGGCCCTTGATCATATCCAGAACCAAATTCAGTTAAGATAAATGATAATTTGGTGTTTAAATTGAACGTAGCATCATATGTAAAACCATCTGCTTTGTCTCCCTTCATCAAAGGGAAAAATGGAACTGCAGGGCCGTTACTTAGCTCATGACACCACGAGGACAACTGAAATTCTGTCACCGATAACTCTCCCCCATGTTGTTTTGAATAACTTGTTTTATTTTCAATGATAACATCTTTCTGGAAGCTTATAACATATTAGCAACAAGCCACTCGTCCTGTCTTGTTAGAATGTGAATCACTGTTTTCGTTTCTCCTGCCCTGAGATTATTCCAGCTTATTTCCAGTGTGCACTATAAGATGACAGACTTTATTACAACATTACAAAACAATGCCCGAAGTGGGCTTAGAAAAGAAGTTCTTGTTACATAGTCATTGCTGGCCAACTTAAGGGTGTCTCATATCTACTCAGATATTAAGCCACGGGCACATTATATGCTAGAAGCTGCTGGAACATTTAAGAAGATTTTGAAATTCATTTAGAAGGGGTCTCTCAGATAGCTTGCTTTCTTTTTAGCTAGTATGTTAGGAAATTACTGTAATTCCTCATTAGTGTCACTTTTTTTTTTGATTTGCTTTAGTTTTTTACAGGCTGGTGGATTATCATAGACGCAGCTGTCATTTACCCGACCATGGAAGAGTTCAACCACTCCTACCACGCCTGTGGCGTCATAGCAACCATAGCCTTCCTCATGTAAGCGTCCTTGTTCCGACTTACTTCCGTAGATTGCCACAAAAGAAAAATGCCTTATGTGTAGTTGAGTAGAGTTCATATTTTTAAATGTCATCAGCATATTGGACATGGATTAAAAGTCAACTTGCAGAGGACTTAAAAGGAAAAGCAACAGGTTTCGTTCCTAATCCCCCTCCCACCTCGCCTCTTCCCCCAGCATCTGCCCCACCCCCTGTGTCTCTCCGCTCCCCTCCTGCTTCTGTACTGCTCCTGATTGTGACTTGACTTTATGGTCAGAAACTATGTCCTTTGTCTGAGCGTCTGTCTATTCACTTAGCCAACAAATCTTCATTAAACTTTTATGTTCCTAGGCTCTGCTCTAGGTAGAGGAAATACAGCAGTGAATAACACAAGAGGAAGTCCATGCGTTTATGGAATTTATACTCAAATGAGCGAGGCAGAGAGTAACCAAGGAGAAATAAATTTTATATATAGCCTGCTAGATATCAGGAAGTGTGACAGAGCAGGGAGACAGGAGGAGGGATGTCAGCAAGGGTACAGAAATTTTCAGTAGGGTCCAGGAAGGCCTCACCAAGAAGGCACTTTCGTAGTAAAGACTTGAAGAAATGAAGGAGCTGATTGCGGGGATATATAAGAGAGGATCATTCCAGTCCTGTGGAAAAGCAAGGACAGAGGTGCCATGGCAAGGTGACCAGGATGGCTGGAGCAAAGGGTCAAGGTCGCAAAAGCCAGAGGAGATTGAGGAGGCTAAAGAGGCATGAGATAAAACGTATCTATCTCATGATTCTGCTCTTTTGCTGTTAAGAGCATTATTGGGCCAACTCGGGAACTGGAGTGAGGTCTGAAGGTCAGATGGTGGAAGTGCATCATTGATAGTGTCCCGGTTTCGAGGCTTGTATGGTCGTTCTGCGGAACTGCCTTGTCTGTAGGAAACATACACGTTGTTAGGGTTATAGGGCATCAGGTTGGCCACTCTCAAAATTTACTTGAACCATACTTGAACGTTTTCCTGTAAATTTGAGATTATATGTGAAATTAGTAATACCAAAGAGCAAATGGAGATTGTTCATTTCAGAATGTGCCCAGTGGTGGAGACCGACCAGGCAGGGGCACGGCTCTTTGACGGAGGGTAGAAGGTTTACTCAGGTGCTTCAGCAAGGAAAAATCAGGAGCAAAGAAAGAACCAATCACCCGAGAGCATCTGCAGTTTTTAAAAATACTGAGCTGCTTTGGGGCGCCTGGCTGGCTCAATAGGTTAAGCATCCGACTTCGGCTCAGGTCATGATCTCATGGTAGTTTTGAGCGTCGGGCTCTGTGCTGACAGCTCAGAGCCTGGAGCCTGCTTCTGATTCTCCCTCTCTCGCTCTCTGTCCTCCCCTGCTTGTGAGTGGGCTCGCACTCGCGCTCTCTCTGTCTCTCTGTTTCTCTCTCTCTCAAAAATAAGACATTTTAAGAATTTTTATTAAAAAAATACTAAGCTTACTTTAAAATGTATTTATTTTGTGTATTGGACAATGTGGTTGATAATAGAGATCACAGAATGTAATTATGAGTATTTTGATCCTTCTAAAACTTAGATTTGAATGAATAAATTATGACTTCATATTATTTAAAAAGTTAGGGTTCACATAGCACCTGCTGTGTGCCAAGGCCTGTGCTAGGCGCTGAGAATAAAAATGGGAAACAAAGTAGACACAGTCCTTGGCCCTCATGAAACTTAGATTCTAGCGGTAAGCACAGGTGCACATGAGTGGAGAGGTAATAGATACAGATATACACACAGATAATTTTATAAAGTTTCATGTACTTCTTAACCTGACACATTGTTAACATTGTCCTGTGATGTTTAAACTTTTGAATGACTACTTTTAAAGAAAGTAAGGTTGTCTCAATTTAGAGTGGTTCTCTGTGAAAGTTAACAAAGGATTTCCTGTTTGGAACATGTATCAGGGGTTTAAAAAAAAAAACCCAACATTTTACCACTTGAATCCCTTGGATGATATGATGTCTTCAGAGCAAAAAGCTATTGTTCAGTGAAGGATAATTATTTCTCTAAACATTGGACATTAGTACAGAATTATCACCAAAAAACTCATTCCAAAGCCAATTTTAAGTACTTTGGGGTCGTCTAGAGACCATGCTCTCTCTGTTTTGTCACACGTGCGTGTTACAGGTTGAGTGTGTCTGACGCGCACACGTGGAAAGCTAGGCAGGACCAAGCTAAAGACGGCTCCATCTTACCAAGACATAATTTTGAGGATTTCGCTCTCAAACTTTAACAAGTGAGACATAACTTTGAAAATTTTGCTCTCAAACGGTAGTAAGCGTCAGAATCACCAGAAGGACTTGTTACAACTCAAATTGCGGGGCTCCTTGCCCAGAGTTTCTGCTTCAGTAAGTCTCGGGTGGGGCCGGGGAATTTTCTCTCTGATCAGTGCCCAGGTGATGTTAATTCTGCTGGTCTGGCTCTGTCACCACTGCTTAGACGGTATCTGCTTCAAGGGACTTGCTGAGGTTTGCGTGAGCCCAATACTCCAGAGTCACGAGCCTAACCAGCAGTTTCAGGCTCTCTAGCTTCCTGGATCTGGTAATTTGATGTCATGGGTCAAATTGTCTTGGAGTCAAAGACCGTGATATCTTGGCTTTATTTTATTCACACAGGATTAATGCAGTATCAAATGGACAAGTCCGAGGTGATAGTTACAGTGAAGGTTGCCTGGGTCAAACAGGTAAACAGGTGTAAACGGCATCTTCTTGTGTATGTACGTCCTTAAGAGAGAGACTTCTACGTGGAAGGGCCGCCCGTCTAACCCCTGCAGATCGCGATAAGATGGAGGTCTGTCTAGAGCCGAGGTTAAAGGTTTCAAGGCACAAGGGACAAATCACATTTAATCGAAGTTGGCTGTGTAGACTAGAATACACAGGAGTCTTGGATATATAACCCCGTGCAGTAATACATACGGCGGACAGTAAAAGGCAGTACATAATGAAGAATACAGGTGCCAAGTAGAATTTATAGTACTTTAAGCTATACCATATAAATTATTTTCTTCTCTTTTTTGCCAACCTTCTTTGATTGGACTGGCATTTTGAAATATTTTAGGATCCTAGTGTTTGGGGTGTGTTTTGATATATACAACATAAAGTGTACCATCTTAACCATTTTCAGGTGTACAGTTCACTAGTGTTAAATGCATTCACATCCTTTTGTAGCCAACCTCCAGAACTCTTCATCTTGTAAAACCGAGTAGAGTAATAGAATTTTGGTGCTTAGGTCCTCCCACTCCCTTCCCTCTCCACTGAGACTCCTGTCCCCTGGACCCCTGGGCCATGCACCCGAGGGAGGCCAAATCAGCCTGCGTGTGGGGCGGCTTCCTCGAGAGTCCAATACACGCAAAGATTTGAGGGGACGTTTATGAAGCACTTTAAATGGCAAACAAAATATTACATCCATACAGAAAGGAAATCTATAAATAAATAGGCAAAATTCAGGTGACTTTTTCTTTTTCTTTTTTTAATGAAACAGGAGAAGCTGCAGGAGTCAGCTTCGATCTACACGCTCAGACACTCTGGTTCACTCGCTTTGTAGATGAACTTAAGTAGCAGAAATAACAGGAGCCCTGACCTGCCATAATCATGACCGATAAACGAGCAGACAGACATTAGCGGCCAGCACTGACACTAATAAGCCAGCGATGGCTAGAGCCAGGACTAGAGTATGGCCCTCACGTCTCTAACATCTGTTAGACCCACGGCTCTGGGGGTCCAGAGTCCATTGTATTTAATTCCACATCTCTACCTATCAGCTTATGATTTTCATAATGCTCTTATGTTTTGGAGATGAAATCAGAAATCAAATACAGCATTCTGTTTGCTTTGCTTTATTGAACAGGGCAGTGTTTTCATTAAAATGTATTTGTGCTAATTAAAGAAAGTCCTCTCAGTTCATCTAAGGACTGTTTGTTTATAGCAGATCTTCATAAATATTATATAAATGTGATTTAAAACTCGTTTGTCCTCCTCTGTTAACATAATTTTGATGGAGCTTTCCTAAGCGCCAGTCACAATAAGTTTGAATTTGTTTGCTGCCTGACTTACCTATTCACCTATCGTTGAATGTGAATTTTTTTGTTAAGTATACCCAGTTATTGCCTCAAAGTTCTCTTGGAGGAGTCTACATTTTGGAGTACAATTTCTAAAAATATATGGAGAATGAGCTTGTACATACGAAATATATTTTGTGAGATTTTTTATAGGCTGTTTGAGGAGTTTTTCTCAGTATTCATATTTAAGGAGATTAATTATAGGCACTTAGAACACAGACCAGCCAGCGAGAAAAAGGCCAACGTCTGCACTGATGCAAGATACTCAGCACGTCTTCCCTTCTTATTTTTAGACTTTAAGTGGCAGTTATACATTTTATCTGTTTTAGTTTTTGCTTTCCTTTTGAAAAGTTCATTGAACTGACTGCTGCCATATGAGAAGCAATTCTCGTAAAATGTGATTTCTTTTAAGGTGCTCGCATCTGGCTGTTCATTGGCTTCATGCTGGCCTTTGGCTCTCTGATTGCCTCTATGTGGATTCTCTTTGGAGGTTATGTTGCTAAAGGTAAGAGAAAATAGTTTACATTTTACTTCAGTGGATTACTGACGTGCTTTAAAGTTGGTTATTTTAAGTTTACGTGTTTTGAGAGAGAGTGAGTGAGCACACACAGGGGAGGGGCAGAGAGTGAGGGAGAGAGAGAATCCCAGGCAGGCTCTGTGTTGTCAGCTTGGAGCCGGACACAGGGCTCAGTCTCACAGACCATGAGATGTGAGATCATGACCTGAGCCAAAACCAAGAGTTGGACGCTTAAGCGACTGAGCCACCCAGGTGCCCCTAAAGTTGGCTATTTTTATTTATTTATTTTCTATAAGTTTATTTATTCCGAGAGAGAAAGAAAGGCAGAGAGACACAGAATGAGCTGGGGAGAGGCAGAGAGAAAGGGAGACACAGGATCCAAAGCAGGCTCTGTCCTGAGAGCAGAGAGCCCAATGTGGGGCTCGAACTCATGAACCAGAAGATCATGAATTGGCGGAAGTTGGAGGCTTACCTGACTGAGCCACCCAGGGATCCCAGGTTATTTTAGAATAAAGCTTTTTTTCATCTAGATGAGTCAGCTACTAGCATTTATGCCTGGGAACTCCCTTCACCCTGTGTTTTGTTTTGTTCGATTGGTATGTTTTTGGTATTCTTTCTTCTGTTTTTTTTCTTCTTCTTTCTTCTTCTTTCTTCTTCTTCTAATAGAGCCTAGAAGTAATGGGACACAGCTCCAAACCTTGCTTCTCTTTGGCTTCCAGAAACCTCAAAAGCAGAATATATATGTTCTCAAGCCATTTGGCACGTTTTGACTTGATGAATGATGTCTCTGCAAAGCTCCAGCATCCTAGAATTCACATTTATTGAGCTAAGACTCCCTGGTACTGTGACATCCTCTCCTTTTAGATAGAAAGTAATGAGTGCTTACTGCGCATCGCAGTACAAGGTCGCCCGAAAGCCAGGCCTACAGGAAACGGCCCGCTCTTAGGACCCTGCTTGAAATTTCACCTTGAGGGACCCCGAAAAACACGAAAATCCCTTAATGTTCCAGGTATAATTAACTATGCTTCTCACAGGAAAAATATGGTGTTAATGATCTGCAAAAACAAGACCAGCAGACAGCTAATCTAGCCTATATTTTAGCCTTTTATTTCTTTGAACAAAGTGTAATTCTTGGATTAAAATCACCGGTTTCCTGAATTTCTAGTAATATCTTTTAAGTCTTATAGACAGGAATGATAGGTGTTTTTAAATATATATGTTTTTGTTGTTCATATAACTTATTACTCAAACCATGTTACCAAAAATGTAGAAAAGAAAAAAGAAATCATAGCAGCCTATAATAACATACTGCTCTTAAATGTTTTGGTATATTTCCTTTGGTCTCTTCTTTTGTGTTTTTGTGTAGTTGTAATTATACTATAAATATAATTTTTTAAAATTTAATTTTATTTAGTTTTTATTGTTTTATAAATATAATTTTGAACCCAAGCTTTTGCATTTTACATGATATTCCAAGTAGTTCTCTTGCTGCTACAAAATCTTTTATTGCCATATTTAAAAAACAAAACTGTTACTATTTTATCATGTGAATTCCATAATACTTGTTTATTGTAGAATACTGAAAACATAAAAGAGCTCGAAGAAAATAAAATTATATGGAATTCTTCTTTCCTGGATAACAACTGTTATTAATACAGAGACTCTTTTTGTAGAAATGTGTTTATCTCATAAATTTTTTAGTGATTTTTTTTTCCTAAAGGCTTCTGGAGCCCGGTTATTCTTTGAGAATTATTAGCAGGAGATCTGTAATTTTATAAGTTGCCTTTTCTCATGCCTTCATGAGCCATTGTCACCACTCATATGGAATATTTAATGTGGCCTTGTAGTGAAGGCCCGTGCACACCAGCTGTTACAGTAATCAGATTAAGTTAAAACCGTTCTGAGAAGAAGTTGATAATTCCTCTTCATCACAACTTGGTTTGTCAATTCGTGAGTAATCATTGACGGCTCCAGGTATAGGAACTTATGAGGATCTCAGGCTCAATCTGGGATAAATGGGAACAAATGTTCCCCAGCAGTCTTGTTCATCTTCACTGATGGCTACTCTGTCCCTCCCAGTGTTCAGGCCAAAAACTTAAGTGCTTAAGGGATACCTCTTGTTCTCTCTCGCCCTCCATTCAGTCCTTCAGCAAATCCTGTTGATTCTTCTGTTCAGAAGATCCTGAATCCCACCACTTTATTTGAATAGCTTTTATTTTTAAGTAATCTCTACATCCAGTGTAGGGCTTGAACTCACAACCCCAAGATCAAGAGCCGCAGGCTCTACCGACTGAGCAGGCCACGCGTCCCCCTGAATCCCACTTTTTACCATCTCCATTACTGCCACCCTGGTTCGATCCATTGTAGTCTCTTGTCTGACTTCCTGAAATAGCTTCCTCGTTGGTCTCTGTTTCTCCCCTACCCTCTTTCCTGCCCCCACCCCCTCAGCACGGCAGCCAGAGGAATCCTCTTAAAATAGACCAGCTCATACGGCTTTTCTGCTCAGACCCTCCACTGGCTTCTCCTCCCTCAGAGTGAAAACCAGAGCCCTCACCATGACTGCAGAGCTCTATAGGATCTACACACACACACAGACACAACACACACACACGCACACAGCACACACACACACACACACAC
>PJEM01006280.1:0-114118 GCA_004023845.1 Helogale parvula | reverse complement strand
GGCGCAAGACGCGCATGTGCATGTTGTTACTGGGTATGTGGACCTGGTACTTAATCCACCCCTGCATGGTTTGGGGGGAAGCCCAGGGAGGGGCAAAGGGACCTGGGTGTGGTCCCTGACCCCATGTCTTCTTGTTTTTGTACCCGCGCTTCAGCTCTATTCCTCTGTCCCTTCATTGCAAATGGAGGATAAAGTGTGTACCTCACAGAGCAGAGAGGAGAGCCGTGTGACATCAGGTATATAAAAGATCATGCACCATATGTTCTCTGCTTTATAGTAGCTGGTCATTGAATATTAGATTTCCCCCCTTTTTTTCCGTGTCTTTCTTTCCTCATTTATTAAAGAGTTTATCTATCATTTCTAATTTCTCCTCTGCCTCCAAGATGCAGAGATTCTGATGTATTGTTATGGGATTATTATAAAAAATAGTTCTCTCCTGTGTCTGTTTTATTTTTCCAGCAATATTGTAAGTCTCTTGAGAGTTGTTATAATTCTGGCATCCCTGACTATGGTCAAGGCAGTGGAGGGCTCTCTGTATTTCCAGCAGATATCTTTCAAGTATGTATCTTTCATGTATTATACACCTAGCGTGTCTGTTTGTCTTGTTTTCCATCACAAAGCAGACTCTTTGAGGCCATTTCCTGGCCACATCCTTTCAGGTCCTGCTACACTTTTCCAAAGGGGTGTTTGATAAACCCAAGTACGGATGGGAACTACAAGCTGTTCCCCACCCTAGGGTCATGTTTTCTTTACACATTATCTCTAGAATTACTTATATTCGCAGTAATTAATCTTCCAAAGAAACTTTCCGTCTGAGTGAAACATTCCTCAGATCTCCTGTTCTGATAATAACAGTTCCAAGCCACTGCCATTTTCTTCACCCGATATATTCGTGAAGGGTGTACCCATGAACTGTGGAAATTCAAGTGCTCGCCATAATTGAATTTCAAGTCTTATCTCTCTATTATAATCTGATGTGTATTTCTACTGTGCTTTGGCTCCGAATATAATAAAAATCACATTTCAGGAATCCAAACTTACCTCCAGGGTAATTCTGCTCTTGTTAATGAACGGTTTGTGTGCACTGCACTGAGCTCTTCTGAAAAAGCTGAGTCAAATGGGCCTCAAGACTCTTACTGTTTGAAAATTCATCGTAGTACATATTCAATACAAAGCAAACAGCAAATCTTTTGTTATTAGAAATTCTCCCTGGGGCTGAATGAGATAAATATTTAAAAAACGACACTCTGCTATGCTCAGAAAGCTTCATTCCATCAGTAAACACATTCTCACTTATTGTTTTCACAGACATCAAATATGATGAAGGTATTATAGCATTTCCTTCTTTGTACTCAGACAGTGAAAGTACCACCTCTTTAAGCGAGATCTTATACCCTGCTAACAATTTAGTTAATAAGTAGTTAGTTTAAACCTCTCCTAGCACTTAACACTTGATTTAAGCAGGCCCTTGGCCCCTGGTAGTCTCGAAGATATATCTGGAGATTTGAAAACAAGAATCTAAAGTTTAGGAACATCTAAGAGGAGTACTCTCAATATGAACCTTTTTTTCTTTCTTTTTAAGACAATAGCTAGAAGTTTGCTTGATAAATAATCTAACTGTATATTACATCTCCAAATTCCTTGAAATTATTCAGTTTGTGTCAAGGACAGATTCTGAATGCTTTGGTCTCTTACAGCTCTACCTGATAACTTGAAAAGATTGTGGTTCATTGTGTGTGTGTACCATTATTAAAATAAATTATTTTGATGACTAATAGCTTTTGGACTGGTTGTTGGTATTAAGGGTTAGATTACACCAGTCTAATTAAGCATGCTTAACTCCAGGTTCCTAAAAAAAAGAAGTGAGCCTCTCTTTATATAATTATGACTCATCCCCATCTCCCATCCCTCACTGCCCTTACGCCCTGAGCATTTTTCCTCAGGATGGAGCAAGCTCAGGACTTTGGAAGTCCGTGCACTTTGGGTCATGACCTGCCTGTCCTGAGCACCCACACATTTTTTTTCAATTTTAAATGCTTATTTATTTATTTTGAGATAGAGAGTGAGTGGTATAGAGGCAGAGAGATAGGGAGAGAGAGAGTATCCCAAGCAGGCTCCACATTGTCAATGCAGAGCCTGATGCAGGCTCGAACCCATGAAATGTGAGATGATGACCTGAGCTGAAATAAAGAGTCAGATGCTTAACCAACTAAGCCACCCAGGTACCCCACACCCAGGGATTTAAATCCTTTGTTTGGTCTTATAAAAAAATTTCTGGGGTTGAATATGCAGTCATTTATTTCTCATAACCAACTCTGTGATTAGGAACGACCATTTCCCCCATTTTATAGATGAAAAAACAAGCTCAGAAGAGGTTCAGTAATTTGCCTCGGATACTAAATAGAGAAGCTGAAATTTTGAAAAAGTGAATCTTGCCTCAAATCCCTGATCTCAACCATTTTGTCATAAGTAACACACAATATATTCTATCTAAAAACATTTTCATACTACAATCGAAATTCCACCTGATCCCCATTTTATTTTTTTAATAGTTTATTGTCAAATTGGTTTCCATACAACATCCAGTACTCTTCCCCTCAAATGCCCTCCTCCATCACCTCCACAACTTTCCCCCCTCCCCCTTCCCCTTCAACCCTCAATTCGTTTTCAGTATTCAATAGTCTCTCAAGTTTTGCATCCCTCTCTCCCCCCAACTCTTTTTCTCCCTTCCCCTCCCCCTGGTCCTCCATTAGGTTTCTCTTGTTAGACCTACGAGTGAAAATATATGGTATCTCTGCCTGACTTATTTCGCTTAGCATGACACCCTCGTGGTCCATCCACTTTCCTACAAATGGCCATATTTCATTCTTTCTCATTGCCATGTAATATTCCATTGTATATTGTATATATATATATACACCACATCTTCTTGATCCACTCATCAGGTGATGGACATTTAGGCTCCTTCCATGATTTGGCTACTGTTGACAGTGCTGCTATGAACATTGGGGTACATTTGCTTCTATGCATCAGCACCTCTGTATCCCTTGGGTGTATCCCTAGCAGTGCTATTGCTGGGTCATAAGGGAGTTCTATGGATAGTTTTTTTGAGGAACCTCCACACTGTTTTCCGGAGCGGCTGCACCAGTTTACATTGCCACCAACAGTGTAGGAGGGTGCCCGTCTCTCCACACCCTCGCCAGCATCTATAATCTCTTGATTTGTTTATTTTAGCCACTCTGACTGGCATGAGGTCGTATCTCAGTGTGGTTTTGATTTGTGTTTCCCTGATGATGAATGATGTTGAGCATCGTTTCATGTGCCTGTAGGCCAACTGGATGTCCTCTTTGTAGAAGGTAAAAGATTTATATGATCTGAAGAGAAGCCAGGGTATGGCTGTCCTCTTTGGATAAGTGGCTGTTCAGTTTTCTGCCCATTTCTTTACTGGGTTATTTGTTTTTTGGGTGTGGAGTTTGGTGAGTTCCTTGTAGATTTTGGATACTAGCCCTTCATCTGATACGTCATTTGCAACTATCTTTTCCCATTCTGTCGGTTGCCTATTAGTTTTCTTGGTTGTTTCCTTTGCAGTGCAGAACTTTTTATCTTGATGAGGTTTCAAGAGTTCATTTTTGCTTTCATTTCCCTTGCCTTTGGGGATGTGTTGAGGAGGAAATTGCTGCAGTTGAGGTCAGGTAGGTTGTTTCCTACTTTCTCCTCGAGGGTTTTGATGGTTTCCTGTCTCACATTCAGGTTCTTTAGCCATTTTGAGTTAATTTTTGTGTATGGTGTAAGAAAGTGGTCTAGTTTCATTCTTTTGTATGTTACTGTCCAGTTCTCCCAGCACCACCTGCTAAAGAGGCAGTCTTTTTTCCATCAGATACTCTTTCCTGCTTTGTCAAAAATTAACTGGCCATACATTTGTGGGCCCAGTTCTGGGTTCTCTATTCTATTCCATTGGTCTATGTGTCTGTTTTTGTGCCAATACCAAAATTGTCTTGATGATGACAGCTTTGTAGTAGAGGCTAAAGTCTGGGATTGTGATGCCTTCTGTTTTGGTTTTCTTCTTCAGTATTACTTTGGCTATTTGGGATCTTTTGTGGTTCCATATAAATTTGAGGATAGTTTGTTCTAGCTTTGAGAAGGATGTTGGTGCAATTTTGATGGGGACTGCATTGAATGTGTAGATTGCTTTGGGTAGTAATGACATTTTCACAATGTTTATTCTTCTGATCCATGAACAGGGAATGTTTTTCCATTTCTTGGTGTCTTCTTCAATCTCTTTCATAAATTTTCTATAGTTTTCATCATATAGGTCTTTTACATCCTTGGTTAGGTTTACTCCTAGGTATTTGATGGTTTTTCGTGCAATCGTGAATGGGATCAGTTTCTTGATTTCTCTTTCTGCTGCTTCATTATTGGTGTATAGAAATGTAACTGATTTCTGTACAATGATTTTGTACCCTGCAACTTTACTGAATTCATTGATCAGTTCTAGAAGGCTTCTGGTGGAGTCTGCAGGGTTTTGCATGTAGAGTATCATGTCATCTGTGAAAAGTGAAAGTTTGACTTCATCTTTGCCAATTCTGATGCCTTTTATTTCCTTTTGTTGTCTGATTGCTGATGCTAGGACTTCCAGCACTATGTTAAACAACAGTGGTGAGAGTGGACACGCCTGTCGTGTTCCTGATCTCAGGGGGAAAACTCTCAGTTTTTCCACATTGAGGATGATATTAACTTTGTGCTTTTCATAAACTGCTTTTATAATGTTTAGGTAAGTTCCTTCTATTCTGACTTTCTCAAGGGTTTTTATTAAGAAAGGGTGCTGCATTTTGTCAAATGCTTTTTCTGCATCTAATGACAGGATCATATGGTTTTTATCCTTTCTTTTGTTAATGTGACGGATCACATTGATGGATTTGCGAATATTGAACCAGCCCTGTAACCCAGGAATGAATCCCACTTAATCATGATGGATAATTTTTTAAAATATGCTGTTGAATTCGATTTGCCAGTATCTTGTTGAGTATTTTTGCATCTGTATTCATTAAGGATATTGGTCTGTAGTTCTCTTTTTTTGCTGGGTCTCTGTTTGGTTTGGGTATCAAGGTGATGCTGGCTTCGTAGAATGAGTTTGGAAGTTATCCTTCTATTTATATATTTTGGAATAGTTTGAGAAGAATGGGTATTATCTCTGCTTTAAATGTCTGGTAGAATTTCCCTGGGAAGCCTTCTGGCCCTGGGCTCTTATTCATTGGGAGATTTAAAAAAATTTTTTTTAATGTTTTATTTATTTTTTATACAGAAAGAGACAGAGCATGAGAGGGGGAGGTGCAGAGAGAGAAGGAGACACAGAACCAGAAGCAGGCTCCAGGCTCTGAGCTAGCTGTCAGCACAGAGCCTGACGCGGGGCTCAAACCCATGAATGTGAGATCTGACCTGAGCCAAAGTCGGAGGCCTAACCGACTGAGCCACCCAGGTGCCCCTGTTGGGAGATTTTTGATAATGGATCAATTTCTTCACTGGTTATCGGTCTATTCATGCTTTCTATTTCTTCCCGTTTGAATTTTGGCAGTGCTTGTGCATTTAGGAATTTGTCTATTTCTTCTAGGTTGTCGAGTTTGTTGGCATATAATTTTTCATAGTAATCTCTGATGATTGCTTGTATTTTAAGGGATTGGTTGTAATAGATCCGTTTTCATTCATGATTTTGTTTATCTGGGCGCTCTTTCTTTTCTTTCTGAGGAGCCTGGCTGGAGGTTTATCTATTTTGTTTATTTTTTCAAAGAACCAACTCTTGGTTTCATTGATCTGCTCAACTGTTTTTTTGGATTCTATATTGTTTATTTCTGCCCTGATCTTTATTATTTCTTTTCTTCTGCTGGGTTTGGGGTACTCTTGCTGCTTCCCTTCTAGTTCCAGTAGGTGCTCTGTTAGACTTTGAATTTGCGCTTCTTCTAGTTTGTTGAAATAGGCCTGGATTGCAATATACTTTCCTTTCAAGACTGCCTTTGCTGCATCCCAGAGATTTTGGATTGTTGTATTTTCGTTTTCATTGGTTTCCATATATTTTTTTAATTTCTTCTCTAATTGTCTGATTAGCCCAATCATTCTTTAGTAGGGTGGTTTTTAACCTTTATATTTTTGGAGGTTTCCCAGACTTTTTCCTGTGGTTAATTTCAAGTTTTGTAGCATTGTGATTTGAAAGTGTGCATGGTATTGATCTCTATTTGTTTATACTTACGGAGGGCTGCTTTATGCCCCAGTATGTGATCTATCTTGGAGAATGTGCCATGTGCACTTGAAAAGAAGGTGAATTTCCTAACTTCAGGATGCAGAGTTCTACATATATCTATCAATTCCATCTGTTCCAATGTGATGTTCAGGTACATTATTTCTTTATTGATTTTCTGTCTGGAAGATCTATCCATTGCTGTCAGTGGAGTATTAAAGTCCCCTGCAATTAGCACAAACTTATCAATATGATTGTTTCTGTCTGTGATTAATTGTTTTATGTATTTGGGTGCTCCTGAATTTGGCACATAGATATTTATAATTGTTAGCTCTTCCTGATGGAGAGACCCTGTAATTATTATATAATGTCTTTCTTCATCTCTTGTTACTGCCTTTAAAGTCCAGTTTGTCTGCTATAAGTATGGCTACTGTGGCTTTCTTTTGGCTTTCAGTTGCATGATAGATATTTCTCCATCCCTTTACTTTCAACCTGAAGGTATCTTCAGGTAGAAAATGAGTCTCTTGTAGATAGCAAATAGATGGATTTTGTTTTTTTATCCATTTTGCTACCCTGTGTCATTTCGTTGGAGCATTCAGTCCGTTTACATTCAGTGCTATTATTGAAAAACGTGGGTTTAGAGTCATTGTGTTCTCCGTAGAATTCATGTTTATAGTGGTGTCTCTGGCACCTTGTATTCTTTGCAACATTTCCTTCATAGATTCTCTCCTAGAATTTCTTGTAGGGCTGGTTTGGTGGTGATGAATTCTCTCAACTTTTGTTTATTTGGGAACACCTTCATCTCTCCTTCTATTATGAATGATAGGCTTGCTGGATAAAGGATTCTTGGCTGCATGTTTTTTCTGTTCATCACATTGAAGATTTCCTGCCATTTCTTCCTGGCCTGCCACGTTTCATTAGATAGGTCTGTAACCACTCTGATGGGTTTTCCTTTGTAGGTTAGGGCCCTTCTATCCCTAGCTGCTTTCAGAATTCTCTCTTTATCTTTATATTTTGCTAGTTTCACTATGATATGTCGTGCTGAAGACCAATTCAAATGACGTCTTATGGGGGTTCTTTGTGCATCTTGAATTTGAATGTCTATTTCTTTTCCCAGATTTGGGAAATTCTCAGTTATAATTTGGTCTAGTATCCCTTCAGGCCCTTTCTGTCTGTCTTCCTCTTCAGGAATTCCTATAATACGGATGTTGTTCTGTTTGATTGTATCACTCAGGCCTCAAATTCTCCTTTCCTGCTCCTGGATCAATTTCTCTCCCGTTTTTTCAGCTTCCTCTTTTGCTATAACTATATCTTCTAACTCACCTATTCTTCTCTCTGCCTCTTCAATCCTTGAGGTGGCTGCCTCCATTTTATTATTCACCTCATTTATAGCCTTTTTTAACTCGTCACACCTATTTTGAAAGTCCCTAGTCATTGTCTCAGTTGCTTCTTTGATGCTTTTTTCATCTCCAGCGATTAATTTTATGACAAGTTTTTAAAATTCTTGTTCAGTGATGTTGTTTAGGTCTGTGTTGAGCAGTTCTGTGGCTGTAACTTCTTCCTAAAGGTTCTGCAGGGGAGAGTTCATTCATTTCTTCATTTTGGCTAGTTTTCTGTCCCTTGTCAGTTTTAAAAAGCTCATTGTGCACTGTGCACCTGTTGATATTGCTCTGTTAAAGGAGGCTTATTGACTGTCAAGGGCCTGTCATTTCAGGAAATATTCTTTTAATGGTGTCTCTCAGTTTCTCTTGCTGTACCTTTGAATATTTTATTTCCCCACTCAGCGATATTTGGGACTCACTGTCATGCGCACTTTGGCTTGTTTCTTGGGACAGCCCTAAGAAGGAAAACAGACTGACAAACACAGAGGGAACAGAAGCACACAAACGCACAGACAAATCAAACAAACAAACAAATTAAAAGGGGGAAAGGAAGGAAAGAAAATGGAGAGGAAAAAGAAGAAAAGAAGAGAAGAACAGCTAAGAAAAAAATAAAGGGGGGCAGAGGCAACAAAGGACAATAGATAGTCTATAAGTGTATGACCAGTTGAGGGGCAAGATAAGGATGAGATATGGGAAAATATATCTGGATTGCAAGAAAGAAAAAAAAAAGAAAAAAGAGGGAGAAAGGAGAAAGGAAAATAAGGTGTAAAAATTAAAAAAAATTTTTTTAAGTAAAAAAGGTAATAATAAAAAATAAGTATAAAAAAAAGAAAAGAAAAAAAAAAGCGGCAGCAGCTCCCCCTTGCGGATAGGCATGGTTTGGTGTAGTAGGTCTCGGGGGCTGCTCTCAGAGGCCCTGCCTTGGTGGCTGCACAGAGTAGAATGGCGGCACTCCAAGCTTCGCTGGAACTAAGCACTGTAGGCCATTCTAATGAGTCAGATCTCTTTGTGCCTCAGCTGAGCCAAGTTGTATTTTCCAGGTCCGCCTCGTTTCAAAATCGTAGTCCATGCACTTTTATGCTACCACAGATGAGCTGTACTTGCTTTGGTGGCTGGCTTCTTAGCCAGGATATCGCAGGGGGAGGGAGCAGTGTCTCTAGGCGCTGGCAGGGATTTGTGCTGCCGCTGCCGAAGGCAAGGTGCACGCCCTCACAGACACTGCCTCGACTCCCAGCCCCCAGGCGGGATCACAGTTGCGTAGGGGGAGGGATCAGTTTCTCTTGGCTCAAGCCAGGATTTGCACTGCACTCCCTGAGGCGAGGTGTGCTGCCTGAGGCGAGGTGCACAGCAGGATGCGAAGTGCACGCCCTTACAGGCGCCACCGCCAACTCCTAGCCCCTAGCCAGGATTGCGATTGCGATTGTGTTGGGGGAGGGAGCAGTTTCTCTTGGTGCTGGCCGGGATTTGTGCTGTTGCTGTCCGAGGCACCGGGCACTGCTGGAAATGAGCTGCACGCTCCTGCAGCTGGAGCAGGCAGCCGGCCTCCACCACCGCCAACTCCCTGTCAGGATCTCATAGGGTGGGGGCTATATTTTCCCTGTTGGCACCCGGGATTTGGGATTTGCCTGGCCAATGCTGGAGGTGAGATGCGCCATGGAAATGAGGTGTGTGCTCCCACTCCTGCAGCCGAGGCCAAAGTAAGCACCCCTGGGGCCATCGCCGCCATGGCCACTGACTCCCCGCCAGGATGGCGCAGGGCTGAAAGCTGTTCTTTCCCTTGTGCCACCCAGGTTTGGGATTTGGGCTACCCAGCAGTTATATACAGAGTGAGAGTTTTTCTCTCCGAGTGGGGTTAAACGTTCTTTATCTCTTCTCTAGAGACAGTATTATGAGCGTGTTCAGTTTCTCTTTCTCTTCCCTTTGTCTCTCAGGGGCTCCATGTGCTTACCCCGTGTTGGGCTGGGGCTCCCACCTCCCCCGCCCGTCTTGGGCTGGCCCATTTTCCAATCTCCCCAGTTCTCACTCACTCACTTAGGCTTCTCTGAGGTTGTCTTTTTTCTGGAGTGTGTATTTTCTCCTTCTGCTCTTGCAGATGAGAGTAATGTTCTTCTCAGTTTGATAGATAAGCGAAGTTTACAGAGTTCCCTTCCTCTCTGCCATCTTGGTTCCTCTCCTCCAGACCCCCATTTTAAATCAAACTCCCTCGCAGAAGCACCTGCTCTTACAAGTTTTCCAAATCTTTCATGAGTTTGAGCCCTGCGTCAGACTCTGTGCTGACAGCTCGGAGCCAGGAGCCTGCTTCAGATTCTGTGTCTCCCTCCCTCCCTGCTCCTCCCCTGCTCACACTTTGTCTCTCTCTCAAAAATAAATAAAGATTAAAATTTTTTTTAATTTTAAAAAATTAAAAAAAATTTCCAAGTCTTCATTTTTATTGTGGGATTTAAGAAAGTATAAGTCATATCACAGTGTATGTTTTAATCTATAACTTGTTTTTTAAATGTAAAAACACATTTTAGAGATTTTTCTAGTTCAATCCCAAGGTTGGTCTTTATTATTATTATTATTTTAAAAAATTTTAATATGTATTATTTATTATTTTGAGACACAGAATTGGGGGAGGGGGCAGAGAGAGAGAGACAGACACAGAATCTGAAGCAGGCTCCAGGCTCATAGCTGTCAGCACAGAGTCTGATGTGGGGCTTGAACCCATGAACTGTGAGATCATGACTTGAGTCAAAGTTGGATGCTTAGCCAATTCAGGTGCCTCTTTATTTTTATTTTTAAAAGATTGCATAGTATCCCATACTATGTGGGTGTACTGTGGAATATTCAATCACTTTTCTACTGACAGTGATTAGACTTTTTAAAAAATTAAACCAAAAAGCTGCAATAAATAACCTTGTGTAGGCTGCCTATGCAGACTCCTCATTATGTTTAAGAGGGTGATATACAAACATTCTGTTGTGTGACCTCAAATGCACTGACTTACTTTGCCTTTTCTTGTTTTTCCAACAAAAGAAATTCAATTAGAACCTTAGAAAAATTGCTGATACAGCTGCTTCATTCATTCATTCACTCATTCATTTTTGCACCTAACTGTTCTGGAGTCACAGGGTGGCAGAATACATTTGACTCAACATGAGACTTAACCACATGGCCACAGTGAGGTGCGTCCTTTGCCCTTGGCCAAAAGCTCACTGGTTTCTTGTGCCTGGAGAAGAAAGTGACCTGACAAGGGGTTTCCTCTACCGTGCCAGCTTTGGTCTCCCCTGAACACCCACCAGTGACCTTTCTCCTGCGTGAACCACTTTAGCTCCTGAGCAAACCCCTCATACATACACACCTGGTGTACGTTCTACATTAGGCGAGGAATCCTGGCTTCTGACCTTCTCCATCCAGTCTGTGGATGGTTCAGTAGCAGCCGTGGTGGCTTTGCTCCCTGTGATTTCACTGAAATGTACGAGCAGATCCTTGGCTTCTTTTGAAAGCATATTTCCATGGAGAATTGCACATTTCTGCTCTATAGCTTCACACCAGAAAATTTTAACTTTCGCTAAAAAAATGTTTTCAACCAGTGAACAGTTTTTCACACTGGCTGAACCACTTATGAAAGCAGTTTCCGAGAACATTTTACTTATGCCATTGTAAAGAATAAGTAGGACTCCTTTATACTATAGATCTGAGCTAACTACAGAGCTCTGTATCCTACTCTTTACTTGATCTCAAAGTCCTTATCAGGGCCTTTCAGTTTCTTAGGTATCATCAACTTTCTAATCATCACTAATACTAACCCCAATAACTCTCCAAAAACTGGCTTAGCTGCCCATTTCTTCTCTTTCAGGTAGGTCAATTTTATTTGCTTTTATGCCCTTCCCCAGAGCTTAGTCAATCTATGCAGAACATTGTAGCATCCTAGATTTGGTCATTTTTTCGGAGAGTCGTAGAATTTGCAAACCAGGCATTGTTTCAGCTATCATTTACTTTTCATAGGAAACTGGTTAAGTGAGCCTCCTAATGATAGACTAGAACTCAGGTCACCTCACTCCAGTTCAGCGCTGTTCCATCCCACTTGCAGTGACCTGAGTTACTGAGCCGGAACCTGGTTCACAGTTTACCCTAGAAGGAGGTCCAGTTCTTTTTGCCAGTGGCTAGGTTTTTTTTTTTTTAACTTTTAACTGTTTATTTATATTTGAGAGAGGGAGAGACAGAGTATGAGAGGGGGAGGGTCAGTAAGAGAGGGAGACACAGAATCTGAAGCAGGCTCCAGGCTCTGAGCTGTCAGCACAGAGCCTGATGCGGGGCTTGAACCCACAAACCATGAGATCATGACCTGAGCCAAAGCCAGACACTCAACTGACTGAGCCACCCAGGCGCCCCTGAGGGGGAAAATGGGGCCAAGGGAACAAAAGAGTCTGTGAGGGTTATAAGACACAACAAGCCCTAAACATAAGTAACGGGCTCCTATAGGTTGTAGTAGTTGGTGAGTTTTGAGCACACCCAGAACCACACCAGGGCATTGCTGGTAGCAGGCACTTTTCTCTTAACAGGGGGAAGTATTGGAAGGCTAGAGGCACAGAGAAAGAGGGGCAAGGAAATAGGAAACAATCAAGGAATCAGATGCTACTGTTCATGCTAGGCATAGGAGGCAACACAACATCCTAGAGGAAAGGGAAAAAAGCATATCTAATAGTTGCCTCCAATAACTTTGCTTTTTGATTTGTCCTGGGGCTCACCTGTATGTGAGCATTTTCTATTCAATACTGACAACATTATAACCGCATCGAAAGAGACATTTTCCTCCAGCCTGACCACAAAAGGAAGCTATTGGTGATAAGGCTGTGAGGATATTCTACATTCTCAGCATATTTTCCTAATGATTAGCATTTATTCTCCAGGCCACAATTACCTCCACCACTTTTGGACAGGGGACGACGGCCTTTCCCTAAAGCACCCGACCGTGTGTCAGGGTGCAAATTAAATGTTTCTTTAATTAGTATTAAATCAAAAGTCAGCCTGTGCTAAGCCCTACCTTTGAGACTGCTCCAGATTCTGCATTATGGAGTCTATTTTCTGTGGCTTTTTGGCCCCAGAACCCTCCTTTCCCCATTTCTCTTTCCCACTGAGCCTAATGTGCAGGAGATAGTGTATTTGCCAGTTATGGTTTTTGAGGTAAAATAAATAAATGAAACATGGCTTCTCTGAGACCTTGGGAACTTGAGTCTATTGATTTGCCTTTTCCCATGTAGTAAAAGGCTTTGATTTATCTGCCTTTTTAATCTTCTAATTTTGGCACCAAACGAAAGTGACAGACAAAGGAGACTTTGGGCTCTGTAAGCCCAAATTGGCCAAGGCATTTTCCTGTCCCCTCTGGGATGTGTAGGGGTAAAGGTCTGATGGGGAACAGATATCCTCTGAACGTCATGACCACACATGGGACTGAAGGCAGGACCCTGACAAGGACAGCAAAGGGCTGCTCAGTTCTGGAATGTGCTTTGGGGGGGGGGGCACAAGGGAGGAAAGCCATTCTTCCCCACGTTGTCACCTACCAAGTCCTACAGCATCTGAAATGCTGAAATTTGAGATGAGCTCTCCTGGGTTAGGTACCTTTTCCTCTGGGCCCTTACCAAAAGAGGGAACAGGCAGATTTCTCAGCCTCAAGTAGCTAAAAACATCATGTAAAGTATTTAGAAATTTATCAAAGAAGCTAAAGCAGCTCCATATTTTTTGCAAATCAAATCTCACTGAACACAGCCATGCACATTAATTTATATATTGTCTGTGCTGCCTTTGCCCTACAAAGGACTGAGTAGTTGTGAGATCATGTGTCGCTCAAAGTCTGGAATATTTATTATCTGGTCCTTTTCAGGAAAACAATGCCAACCAAAGTTGTGATCGCCAATAGAGTAGCCAGTAGTCACATATGCCTATCCAATTGTAAGTTCCTTAAATTAAATATAATTAAAAATTCAGTTCCTCATTTGCACTAACCACATTTCAAGTGCTTATTAGCTTATTAGCTACCATATTGGATAATGTAGACCATTTTTATTGCTGTAGAAAGTTCAATGAAAACTCATATATATTAATTAATAAGTTATATAATTAGCGTATATTAATCCACTAACAACCCAAACATATCAAGCTCTTTGATCTCTATCACTTAAAATTTTTTTTAATGTTTATTTGTTTTTGACAGACAGAGACAGAGACAGAGCTCGAGTGGGGGAGGAGCAGAGAGAGAGAGACACAGAATCTGAAGCAGGCTCCAGGCTCTGAGCTGTCAGCACAGAGCCAGATGCAAAGCTCGAACTCACAAGTTGTGAGATCATGACCTGAGCTGGAGGCGGAAGGTTAAGGACGGAGCCACCCAGGCGCCCCTCTATCACTTTCTTTAATCCAAGGTAAAGATCGTCTCTGGGAATGAGTTACACTCGCTGACTCTCTCTGGGCAGTATGGCATGTCTTGTTTCATGAGTAATTGCCCATTGAGAATTCCCTCCCATGGACTCCTAATCTAATTTGTAGAAGTGATTGTTTTCTTCTCATATGTGAGTCCAAAAGCCGTAGACATTCTAGTAGTTTCTACATCTTTCCTCTGGCTCCTGCAATCATAATTCCTTGCTGGCCTTTTGGTGAGAGAAACACACTCTCTGGACCATGGACCAGACTTCCCTAGCTCGGAAGGAAGGTCACTCCGGATCTGGGCCTGAGAGCGCATGGCTATGCCCTGGATGACAGTCTGAACTTTCCCTCAGGAAGTGCTGGAGACATCCCTGCCACTGAAAGTGAGCTGCTTTCCTGGGGAAAGATTTTTGAGGCTGGGGGAATCATTTTTTTCAGTCAAGGCAAAGGTTGGGCTTTCTTTGACATGTTATGTGATGTGGAGGGAACCGGTAAAGAAGAGAGTAGGAACTGGGGAGGCCCCTTCTGATGTGGTCTGAGAATCATTGTCTGTATTGGCACAGAAGGTCAAGTTGTTGTTCAGAGGCTCAATGGCACAGTGGCTTAAAACACTGAGAATTTGATTTCTTACATGTGACAGTCCAAGGTGAAAGTTCTGGAGGCAGGCTGCTCTGATCCACTGTTGTTCAAGGACACAGGTTCTTTCCAAGTCTTTGCTCTGTCCTCCACCATCCCCGGCTCCTGGGAACACTTGTCATCTGCATAGTTGAAGGTGATTATCAACACATCCAAGTTTCAAGGTGTGAGAGGGGGAGCAGGTATGGAGGAGGTGGGCCCGCTTGCTCTTCAGATGCCTGGGCCCAGCCATGGTCTGGTGGCCTGGACAAGGACACCTAACAGCAAGGCAGGCTGGGAAGGGCAGCCTGGATCTGTGCTGACACATGAAATGTGGATTTGGGGAGATAGTTGACTCCCCACTATCCTTTTCTCAGTTCTTGATAGAGTTTGCCTTTTATTTTTTTATTTAAAAAATTTTTTTACGTTTACTTACTTTTTTTTTTATTAATAGTTTATCACCAAGGACTTTTAGATCAATTAAATTAGACAGAGACAGAGAGCACAGGGAGACAGAGAAAGACCTGGAGAGGAACAGAAAGAGAGGGAGACACAGAGTCCGAAGCAGGCTCTAGGCTCTGAGCTGTCAGCATAGAGCCTCATGCAGGGCTTGAACCCACAAACCATGAGATCATGACCTGTGCAAAAGTCTGACGCTAAACCAGTTGAGCCACCCAGGCGTCCCTCTATATAGTTTGTCTTTTAAACCCAAGGCTCCACATACACCAAGAAACTGTATTGTATTTCTTTTCCCCTTCCCTTTTTACCTTCTTCTCAACCTTCACGAAATATTCCAAGAATGAAAGAGAATTCGTTTTTCAACCTTATTATTACTGTTGAAAAAATGACAAATCCCCAAACACTTATGCCGAGCTGAAAATGTATCACGTTTCTATAGGGAATGAACCCTTTCTGTGTGAATACGAATGCTCTGAAATGGGAGCTATTTGGTGGTTTTCTGGAGCGGGGGCGTGTGGGACCACTGACCCCACTCATCGTATCTTCGACATCCGGAAACACTGATTCAAGCAGAATGTTCTTCGGGGCCAGTCAGCTGTGTGCAGGCCTCCGAGGTCCTCATTACTTTCTTCCCTTCATTCCACTAGAGCAGCTCCAAGTCATGACAGCCCATGGGGATAATTGACGTGAAAGTGCTCCACCCCAAGTGCCCAAGCTTCCCCCAAACAATTGCTGGATTGTTCCAGGACCTGTTGATGCAACAAACCTCATGCTGAGGAGTCTGCCCCATAATTAGCAAGCAGCAGCTGTCAAGCCCATGAAATGGTTTGAGGTGATGAAGAGAGCGAGACAAAGCCATTTCTTCTTCCTCTCTGGCCGGGAGGACAGTCGGTGTCTGAGGGGAGCCGATGCTTCTGTAAAAGAAACTAAGTGAATTTGGCTTCCATTTCACACTCGTGCTTTCCAGACCGGTATCAAATCTGTGAGGCTCATCTCCTGGGCCTGGTTTCCCGGGCACTCGGCTGATGGGGTGGCCAAGTCCCAGCGCGGCTCAGGGAAGGCGGAAGAGGTGGCCGCTGGAAGCCCCATCTGCTGCACGCTTGAATAACCCTTAAAAACCCTGGAAATTCTCAAAACGGAGAGTGTTTTGCACTCCCTCAATACTGAAAGGAAGTTCGATATGTGATAGTTTTAACCTTGACGTTGACTTTCTCTATTTGGGGAAATTTGACATAACGTAGACAGAAAGAAAGCTGGGGCTTGAAGAGCACCATTCACTGGGTACCTGGATTCAAAGAAATGTAAATTTTATCTTATCATTTACCTGCATTGAAGGAAAACACACTCTTGCAAAAAGACAAAGACATTGTGGTGGGGGGGGGGGGGGGGGAGGGGAAGAGCAACAGATGAGGGGGAACTGGTGGAAGTTGTCTAATTTCTGTGGGCCTCAAGGGTCTCATCTGGGACTGGGAATATTCAAAAGATTATATGAATCATATCCAGTCAACTCCAAATATATGTGAATAGATGTGAATACTTCACCAAGTATTGTAATAATCAGTTATGTTCTTGAAGTGATTTTATATAAAATCTCTCTCTCTCTCTTTACAAACACATATTTATATGTTTATATATATGGATATAAGAATGCTTTAGGGACACACTGATGCATTAGTTATTTTGCCCACATATGGGTATCAGTTAGAAATACATGAGTTTAAAATGTGACTCGTGGGTGCCTGGGTGGCTCAGTTGGTTGAGCATTGGACTCTTGACTTCGGCTCAGGTCATGATCTCAGTGTCATTGGATCGAATTTTGAGTTGGGCTCTGAGCTGTGTATGGAGCTGTCTCTCTTTCCCTCTATCCCTCGGTTGCTTGCACCTGTGCATGATCTCTCTCCCTCAAATAAAAAAAGTGTGTCTTGCATGTTTCTGAGTTGAATGAGGATGGAAATCAGTGGGTATACACTGATACCACATGGCCCTTGTTATTCATATCATCATGCTTATACCTAGGACAACTATCACACTACAAATGAGTTATCTAAAAAGCAGAAATTCTGTTGTCACTTTTTGTGTGCTAAAGGGACTGTGATGGGAAATTTTCCAAAATCGAAAAATTCCCACTTACATGAACTCTCGCTGCAAACCGGGTTCTTAAAAAGCCTTCAGCCAATTGTGTCATTTCAGAATTGGGGAAAAATATCCAGCACATAATTGCACATTGTTTGTTATGCTTTCCAAACCATGCCTTCTCTTGGTAGGCTTTAAATTGTAACCAGGTGACATGAAATCAAACTGTTGGCATCAGTAGCATATGGGCACCTGTGAAATGAGTCAAATCTGAATAGGTATTTGGGAATTTTGTTTGTAATTTCTCGCTGTTTCAGGTTATATAATAGCACAACAGAACAGCTGCTCCATGGCCTCTAGGATAACATAGTGAAGAAAAATATCTTATTTAACTTAGAAAAGAGCCTAGTTGCAAGTAGAAGGAATAAAGTTTTATTTTTCAATTAATGCTCTTAAATTTTTTAAAATATTTATTTTTTTTTTTTTGAGAGAGAGAGAAGAAGTGGGGCAGGAGCAGAGAGAAGGGGACAGGGGATCCAAAGCAGGCTCTGTGCGGACAGCAGCAAGCCTGATATGGGGCTTGAACTCAAGAACTGTGAGATCATGACCAGAGCCGAAATCAGACACTCAACAAACTGAGACACTCAGGTGCCCCAAATGCACTTTTTATAATCTAGATTATTAAGCACTGTAATGCCAGTGGTGGCATAAATTAATGTAGATATTTAAGAAATAAGCCTTCCTACTATTTTTTTGCTTTTATTTTCCCCATTATATTCCCAGCTTATATCACTCATACATGGCATATGGAAGGAATTCAGTTAAGTATTTTTTTCAGCAAATAATTAAAGAACAAATGAGTGAATTTGGGAAGAGTTTCCTATAAAGTCTTTATGACTTTATAGTTATTCAGAGTTACTTTTCGATAGAGTTGTCCAAGACCAAAAAGATGAAGAACTCCTAATCGATCCTGGGGATTAAGGGAATGAAGTGTTTTATTGTCATCCAAACATAGCCTATGAGGTTGTCTGTCGTGGAGGAGATTCAGATTTACTTACTTGGACTCTGTAGAGATGGTCTGCAAGATTGTGCTGGAATCTTCATTTCCATCCTGTTTCTCTCTGAACCACAAAATTTAACATTTTTATTGGAACCAAGCAACATTTGTTTGCTTGTCAATTACTTCAGTCTAGTTGGACAATACCCACCATGTGTGGGGCATGCCGCTAAGTTCTAGAGATTCAGAAATGAGTGACACAGGTCCTGCACTGGGTAATTCTCAGTTTGTCAGGGGAAGGGAACACATAAAGAGATGTAGTAATGAGCGGATCTGGAGCCTGGCTCTGGCCTTTTCTGATCACATGGCTGTGACTCAATGCTGTTTCAGTTTCTTTATGAACAAAGTGGGCAGTGGCATACATGTATTCATAGTAAATGGCATATTTGAACATATATTTCTTGGAATCTCACATCTGCTCTGTCGTTTCTACTGAGTACAGCTATTTAAAGTAGGCTGTAATGGAATTATCCTTTACCACCATATTTGGGTTCCTTCCTGGTTCAGATTCACTCTGCATCACATCCTATGCCCAAAGGACTCCAAGGATGACTTTTCTCTCATGTATGCATTTCTGCTTCTTGTTGTTTTACATTGGGGTTTCTCTCTTTTTCTTTTTCTCACCCCACTGTGAAAACAGAACATAGTCTTGGTACTACTTTTCCACCCTGCTGTACCTAAAGTGAATTTACAACGGGTTTGAAATTTCTAAGATTTTTTTTCTGTAGAAACAAAAGTCAAGGAAGGCTTGTGTGTGCACATGTGTAGGTTTAAAAGTTGGATGTGAGAGTGGGCTTCCTTTGGGGTTGTTGCTTTGTTTGGTCTTTCCCTACAGGTTCAAAGATTTTTTTAAACCACAATTTTGTTGTTTTTGTTATTTGTACAAAGGAAAAAACCCATCAGGTATATTGCAAAGAAAAATAAGACATCAAATAAGTGTCCTGGGCTGAAGAGCATGAGAGAGAGAGAGAGAGAGAGAGAGAGGAGGACTGATGAAGGAATGAAAGTGAAGACATTAAGAATGTTGCCTTGGAAAGAAAGACAGGTACCATATGTTTTCAATCATATGTGGATCAGGAGAAACTTAACAGAAGACCATGGGGGAGGGGAAAGGGAAAAATAGTTGTAGAGAGGGAGGGAGGCAAACCATAAGAAACTCTTAAATACTGAGAACAAGCTGAGGGTTGATGGGGGGGGGAGAGGGGGGAAATGGGTGATGGGCATGGAGGAGGGCACTTGTTGGGATGAGCACTGGATGTTGTATGGAAACAAATTTGACAATAAACTATATATACATACACATATATATAATATTGCCTTGGATGGATGAAGTTGATAAGTGTGGTAATTTTTTAAAAAGACTAAAAATTTCTTTTTTTTAAAAGTTAATTTATTTTTGAGATAGAAAGGGGGAGAGAGAGAAAGAGAGAGAGATGAGCGAGAGAGAGCAAGAGAGAGAGAGAGAATCCCAAGCAGGCTCCACACTTTCAGTGCAGAGCCTGACCTGGGGCTTGATTACGACCTGAGCCAAAACCAAGATTTGAATGCTTAACTGACTGAGCCACACAGGCAGCACCCCAAGACTGCAGATTTCTTGACACTACACTCATTGACAGGTGGGGTCAGTGTCCTCTCTCCTGAAATCTGGGTCAGTTTGTGATTTGCTTGTAACTGGTACAATATGGCATGATTTTCACAACTAGATGGAAGTGTGATGTAGCTTTCACCTTGTTGACTAGGAGCACCCCCTATTGGAGCTCAGAGCTGGCTGGAAGCCCAGGCCACGTGGAGAGGAAATATGTAAATGCTCTGGTTGACATCCCAATTGACAGCCAGCATCAACCACCAGATATGTGAGTGAAGGTGCCTCCAGAAGATTCCATTCCCAGTTGTTGAGTCACCCTTAGCTGTGGAATTTTCCCAGTTGAGATTCTAGACATTGCTGAGCAGACATAAGCAATTTTCATTGTACTCTGACCAAATTCCTGACCCACAAAATTTGTGAGCATAAAGAAATGGTTGTTTTAAGCTGTTAAGTTTTGGGGTAATTTGTTATGGAGCAAAGGAGCATGGGACTAAGGATGTGGAGGGGGAGGGAGTAACAGCTGGCATGAGGTGTTACCCTCCCTTTTCTTTTGGCACCACATATTCTGCCACGGATGGTTTTGCCCTGAATAAACACTTGGGTAAAAAAAGAAAATTGGGGATAAGGGTCCAGAAGAGACCTTAGCATCAATTTTAAGGGGAAGAAGGAGATAGAGAGGAAGTTCTGTGGCCAACAGCTCCAGGCAGCCATTTTAGGTAACCCAACAGACATCCAATGTAAACAGATCGGTGGGGACCTCTACAAAAGTTCCTTTATAAGAACCAAAGTTTCAGGAATGGCAATTCTATTTTTGCAAGCTCAGAGATATTCATCAGTTTCCTGGTCCAGAGTTTTTAAAATGCAAGTTTCTAGGGGGACTGTGGGAATAGTTATTCTCTTGCATGTCTGATAGGGGAGAAGAACAGCACAAGTGAAATAAAATCAGGGATCCTCTATTCAGGCAAATTGGGTCCATGGAACCTATGCAGAGAGAGTGGCTATCATCCCAACACAGACCTGGGCCAGCACTTCTGCTCCAGAACTTTCAATCCTGAGGTTCATCATATTTCTTGCAAGGCATGGAGACATCCTGCTACTCAAATTAAGAGTGCATAGAGATTTGGTGCTCACTGTCCTTAACATGAAATTTCCCCCTAAGATATAATTTATAGATTAATCTTTAAGAAAAAATAAATAAAATCATCTCAACTAGGGGAGGAAGGCTTCCAACCCAGTAGATTTCTTAAATTGTTCTTATGAATAGACTGTTTTTCCAATTTCTTCCCTAGGTTTGTGTATGATATATTATTACACCAGAATGTGAAACCAGCCAAATGAGCCCCAGGAAAGAAATGTTGCTCCAAAGTAAATATAGGAACTTGGTTAATGCCACATGATCAGATATCTTGCAAATAAGACACACAATTAAAAAATCATCGTATATGACATTGGGAGTTACAGATTATATGAGATAGTCCCCCCATGCTGAAGTGGAAATTTGATATTCTTATTGAGCCTTGAAAAGAATTCTGGGAAAATGGAACTTTGAACCTGTATGGAGAGAAGCGAATGATTATGTAGAAATGTGGCCAAAACCTAGGGGACACACAGGAACAAAAGCAGATCGTAAATCTTTAATGTAGAACAAATGTTCAGCAAACTGTCCTATCTGCATGAAGGCATATAACATTTGTGGACAGAAGGCAGTTCTCAAATTTTAGTTAGCACCAGTCAAAACCAAACGGCCAAGTTAAGTTCTATTAAAGCATACATAGGTATTTAAAAGAATCTTCTTGTAGAAAGGAAATGCAAACTGAAACAGCCCATTTATTTAAAGCAAAACAGTGAAACTCCACTAAATGAAAGAATTAAGGATAGGGTGGTATTTTTTTTTAACCTCACTCTACTGTGATTTCACCTTGGAAAGTGTATTAATTTAAGAGATGCGTGAATAAGTTTATACCTTTTATTAGTATCAGAAAAATAAGTAAAGGGTAGGAAAATGGAAACTATGAGTGACAATAAAACAAAACTCTATGAGAACATTTTATTAGTATTTTTAAAATGCTTTTATTTATTTTTGAGAGAGAGACAGAGACAGAGACAGAATACAGCAGGAGAGGGGCAAAGAGAGAGGGAGACACACAATCAGAAGCAGGCTCCAGGCTCTGAGCTGTCAGCACAGAGCCCTGACTCGGTGCTCGAACTCGTGAACTGTGAGATTATGACTTGAGCCAACGTTGGACGCTTAACTGACGCAGCCACCTCGGCTCCCCAAGAACATTTTATTATTGGAAAGCTTAAAATAAGTCACTGCTTGGGATTGGAAAAATTGTTATTGTAAAAACTTTTTATATTGTGATATCATTTTACTTTAATAAACCAACCTAGACAACTTAGAATATATATTTAGATGAAATGTTAGGAGGGGACTGTCCTCAAATGAAGATCATTAGGCAGAAAAGGAGATTCAAAGGTTTCCCTAAAAAACTCATTCTAACCTTTCCCCACCTCTTCTGCTGGGGAAAAGTTAACATAAATCCCACCTTTTATGGGTAACAATCAGCTCTGTTCTTTGCTTAATGTAGATGGAACCCTGCTTTCCTGATATTGTACATTTTTACATCTTTAGGGACATTAAGGCTTTTCCTTTTCTAAGGTCTTACAAATGATTGACGCGAGTCCAGAGAAGTGGTAGATCCTGGTCTTAAAGGATCAAAGACTGAAATGGAGCTAATTTCCTACAGTGATTCTACTGCCTGGGGAATTACCTAAGGAAAAAGCCGTCTATTGCCATTTATTGAACTAATTAAAAATAAAAACATAGCTTTCAATAAAAAGTATATCTCAGAGCATGATACTAATTAGGGTTTTTTTCCCTTGCCTTGAAAAAAATGTAACCCGATCTTTCTCTTTTGAAGGCTGCCAATGCTCAGTAAATTTTGCTAATTGGTTTATTAAGTTTTCTGATTCTGGAATAGTTCATGTTCAGACTCTCTTATATAGGCTCACATTGATATCCCTGTGTAACCCCTGATCTCAGATTTGTTTTTGTTTTTTTTTATTACAGACCAACACAAAGAGGAGAGTCTGTGTTGGAAGAGAACTTGAAAGATTATCTGATCATCTCTGCTTTCATGCAAGTGTATGTATTGTAAGCTAATAAATGATGTGCAGTGTATATACTCAGATGTGACTGAGGTTCGACTGGGAGCTGCGAGTGAAGTTAAGATGACAGAGAATCCTACTGCCTAGGTTCACAATCCAGAAATCCAACATTTGCCTATTTCAATAATAATCATGCTGTGGCGAAGAAGGCACGGACCCGTGATGCAGTTTTCCATCAGAAGAACAACTGCTAGAGTTACTTTCGTCTAGAGAGTGCATTTCCAGTGACCTTTGATTGTAGTCCTTGCCCTACCGAAGCTGATATTGAGGTCCTACAGACCCTCTATTTACCTTTTACAGGAGTTTTTAAGAAGATGGTTGAGTTAAGAGACATGCTTCACCAGCCAGGTCTGTTGAGTCCTTATATTTTTTCTTTTAATATAGTGTCTGAATGGCTTTACTGGTCTTGGAGAAGTGTATAACCTTGTATAATAAAACCATAGACCTTTGAGTAAAGAGACCTCACTAGTTTTGACTCATTCAAGGCTTCTAAGGGAAACACTTTTCATGAACCCTTTCAGCTGTAACCAAGGAGCCCTGAACTCAGAAGTTAGGTTTCCCTCAATATTTGTAAAAAAGAGACAATTGTGGGACAGATTTTATCTGGCGCACCGAGCACTTTTGAAGCCTTGGGTAAGACTGGACGTTTTGTAGGCTTTCCTTTGTGTGTCGGGGAAATTTTCAGCAAGGCAGGCAGCTAGATAAAAGAGAAATCCCAGCCTATTTGGAGATGAAAGTCTTCAAACTAGGGCATGCCAAATACATCGGAGAACATCGCCTCAAAGGAAATATTTGCTTTCTTTTGAAAATGCATTATTATAAAGCCCATTGTGTGATTAGGCCAGTTGTGTGATTATTGGGAAACAACTCAAAATAATAAATGAAGGCCTCATGAAAGTTATGTTAATGTTGGGTGATCTTTTTTATTGAAATTGTGAGATGCATAAATCCTAAGAGCCTGGCTTCCTGATGAAAAGATGCAATCTGTACCCATCGGTTACTAACTAGGAAAGCTCCTGTCCAGCTATGGTATACCGGAGAGAAGTTGAGGCTTTTAAAAAAATTCTTGGGAACATGGAAACTATTTTACATCTGAACTTCAGAAGAAAGATCTATTTTTTCTGCTCTGGTTTTGGCTCACCAGAGCGGTCCTGCCCTTTCATCGATGGCAAAGTTACCTTGTTAACCAGCGCTGAGTACTGCTTGGGCTCTGCTCTGGGCAGGAAGCATTTCCCTCCCCAGGCCAGATCTATATTCAAGACTGAATCTTGTGAGATCTTGAGGCACTAAATCCACAGCTCTTACACCCTCAGCCCTGAAAAGGAGGAAGTTCTTAAAGGGAGTACAGGTGAAGGCAGGTGACTGCAGGTGAAACTGATTATTTTTCAGAAGACCAGCAGGCTCTGGTCTGGTGATGCTTTCCTGACATTCCTCAGATCTTCCTCATCACAGTCCCTTTTGGTACCACACTGTGCCTGTCATCAGAATATGGTGTATAATTTTGTCCTTGAAACAGAAAAACAAGTGAAAACATTCATGTCCCACTAACCGAGTCAACATGCATAGTGAGCCAAAAATAATTGCCTGTATGAAAAAGAAAGAAAAATCATTTCAAGAAAACCTGGATATCATGTCCCACTGCGCATGTAGAACCTCTGTGATCAGACATGGCTTATTACTTCGAGAAATGTGTTCCCTCTCCAACCCCCACCCACACATCTACCTAAAACAAGGAAGTCAAACATAGGCGCAGAGCTTTTAAATATAGAAAATGTTCTTTGGTTAAAACATACAAAGGAAGGCATGTTATAATAAGAATAAGGAATTGAAAATGGAAAGACCATATCCACCAAGAAGTCATCCTGGATTTGGCAAGAATAGCATTGGATTTTTCCCCCCATCCTTGTATGTCTTCTTTTTAATGCTGAATGTTAGAGCAAAGCCAAAGATAATATATTACATAGGCCATGATTTCAAAGCTTCAGGAAGCTCAGATCCCAAAATAGCAGAGAGGGAGGAGAATTGAATCATTTGCAAAAGTCAGATAACTATCAGACTCAATATATGCAAATGGATCAAATTTCCCTATCAAAAAAAGGCTTGGGGAGAAATACTTTTCCTGATGCAACAGAGAAATTCACAGAGAGTTGTGTGTAAATCAAGAGTTTGTAACTGCAAGCATGTTTGAAATGCTTTACTTTTTAAGGGAAGTCTATGATGAATCTTTCCTATAGAGAAGGATTATTTTGTAATATGCAAAACTCCATCTAAAATATGTGAGTGTTGGGATTTTTTACGTTCAAAAAGAGACTTCTCTGTACCACAGCTTTTCCAAGTGAGTAACTCTTTAATATGTATTTTTCTATTAACTCTTTATATTTAATTCAGTTTAGTGCTGGTTTCACTTTTGATTATGTTTAAGGCATGTCTACACGTAGAGGGTGGGAGACAGTGGAGGCTATGCCTTGAAGTTGCTTACAACCCAAGGAAAGCATAACATTCAGCTTTTGTTTTGCTTCATGTATGGATTTCCATGTCTGTCTGTGATAGATCTGTACACCTTTAGACACCAAATTTTAATCTATAAGCTTTTGAAAAAAAGAGACACACACATGATTCAATCAATGGAACAAAAGTAGCCTAACACACAGATGAATTAATCTCATCTAGACTGATGACCACTGTGCTATGTACTTTTACAGAATCTAGAACTCAGGACAATTAGTTTAGCAGTCAATAAAAGTCAGATCACTGAGAATCGGAAGACACTTGTGTCTATTTCTGAAGCACGCAATTAAAACACGCAGCTTGGTGAAGGATCCTTTGGAAACATTTTCTTATCAAATCTGTGACCTGCCTATCATTCCCAGGATGCACTAGGATGACATTAGGGAGGACAGGAAACAGGGCCTTCCCTGTTTGCAGGAATCTGAGTGTGAAACCAACATCAGGGATCCAGGCTACCACAGTCCTTTTAGGATGAGGCAGAAAGCCACCACGCACTAAGCCTCTGAAGTGTGTGAGCCATGGAAACTCCAGGTTTGGGTCCAAGGCCAGAGAGTTCCGACACTGGAGAGAAGCTCCAAATCAACTAGAGTTGCTAAGTGGAAGCCTTTTTTTCCTTACTCACTGCAGACTCACAACTGCAACCAAGAGATGAGTTTGACTTCTCAAGGAATCCTGGGTATAATGCATTCTGTTCAATGAAATCTTAAAATAAGAAAAGAGAAAAGAAAAGAAATGAAAAAAAAGAAAAGAAAAGAAAAGAAAAATCAAAATCCCTGTGGTAGGTTTCGGTCATTGGTTTCCAGTTACTCAACATTTTTACAAGTCTTAAGGATCCTATAAACTTTGAAAGTTGTAGTAAAATATTTATAGAGCAAGTCAAAGAAAAGTATAAAACAGTAGTCTAGGTGACATTTTGACATGACTAAAATTCCTTTCTACCTCTCTTACTTTTTGATTCGTGAGGGGTGTAGGTACCTGGCCTGGTGAAATTTCAACTCATTTCACTCCATGGACTTGGAGCTGTGTGATTTCCACAGCTGCTATATTACTTCACTTTTGTTTCTTTCTAGTGTTTACTTTAGAAATCCAAGAGATGATTTTGATGAGAAATGACAGTCCAAATTCACGGTGCCACTGCTCAAGTCTCTTAGGCCATTATCCCTTCTGAATTTCCAGGGAAGGGGCATTGGAGCAACTTTTCCACTGGGCATGAGAAACCCTAGAGTAGCAATTGCTATTTCAGGTTTTTAGGGCAAATATAGAATGGGGGTCTGAGTGGTAAATTCTGCTGCCCCAGAGCCCCAAGATATTCTTTATTCGAGCAGTCATAGGACCCTGGTGGAACTCCGTGTAGAGCAGTCACATAATGTCTTTGTGCCTTTGCTTCACTGGCCAATGCTTAGGATCATTCCCTTCCTGGCCAGGGTGCAGGGCCTCTAAGAATAGGGTGCCATTCAACAACCACTGTAATGCTATGAAACAGTGGGGATTGATTTTTAAAAAATTTTTTTATAATATTTATTTATTTTTGAGAGACAGAGACAGATCATGAGCAGGGGAGAAGCAGAGAGAGAGAGACACACACAGAATCTGAAGCAGGTTCCAGGCTCTGAGCTGTCAGCACAGAGCCCGACGTGGGGCTTGAACCCACAAATAGTGAGATCATGACCTGAGCTGAAGTCAGACGCTCAACCGACTGAGCCACCCAGGCACCCCACGGGGATTGATTTTAAGTGAAGGAATATGGGATTCATAAACACACACAGGGCAGGAAAATGCTATTGCATATAAATGTGTGCAATATTATTCCAGGAAAAACATATGAATGTTTTGGAAGTCATAAGGGATTTCCTAAATAACTATGGTGCGTGGCAGCCAAGAGGTTTTTGCTCAAGGAAAGCCCAAGATCATAACTGAAAGTGTGTTATGAGGCAAGAGAAGGTCAAGAACCATGGGCAAATGTAATGTCTTGTTTTGTCCTGCTACCATAACTTTAGGGGTGAAATTAAGTTCATGTCCTTTTATGCAAAACTGTGCTTATAAGGTAATAGGGTAGAAGCCTCAACAAATATATCTGAATAAATGTCCTCAAATTAGCCATGGTGAAGACTCTCATTACTATGACATATGTTTGCTTAAACTTCTTTTTAATGTTGCTTAAACCATTTTTTGAAACTATTTGCTCAACACCACACATCCCCTAGATTAAAAAACATTTTTTCCCTTAGATTGTGATACACACCACTCCTTTGAGACTCTTGAGATTTTGTATCCACTACTATTGAAAATATGCCTATTTCACTATATAATTAGTTATTTTCTGGGTTTATGCCCCATACAGGAATGTATCCTGGCACAGAGTAAAAGTGTACAAAAAAGTGTGTTGAGTGAATGACCTTCAGAGGTAGTTTGTGACCCATGTAAGAAAATGTGCCTAATGTTGTAGACTTCTATTTGTTTTATACCAAAGCAGTGTCACCTGATCAAATCACCTGATTTGATCACCTATATTAACCAGCTTGGTTTTCAAATGATTTTTGGTTGACTTTAAGAATCAAATGGACCTTCTTGGTATAAAGATTTATAACCACTGAGACTATTTTAAAAGAATGTGCTCTTGGCTCTGGAGGCGTTCCCAAAGGAGGAATTTCCAAAATATTTTGAGCCATGACTGCATCATTGTGTAGTGATGCCCAGTGGAAAAATATTTTTTAAAGTAATAGAACCATTCTGTAAAAGTTACGAAGAGTTACTAAGGCTGGGAACTCAACTTGCTGTTGCAGCAGACTTGTTTGGGGGAAAGTCAGCAGAATTTCTATTTGTCCACAAACAATCCTTTGTGTAATGAGAATAGTTGTCAGTTTGACTCTAGGTATTTTAAGATGAGATGTGATGTGTTCTATTTAATATAAATCAAGTCTTAGTTTTAGTAGGACATTGTCCACATAGCTTCATGAATATGGATTTAGATTTTAGTGATTGTCTCTAAAATTGTTCTGGAAAATGGTATGCATGTGTGTATATGTACATGTTTGAACACATGTACATATTGTCAAGTTATTTGTTTAAGGACCTTGCAAAACCCAGAAGGTAGCATGACCCTCTCCTCACTTCACATCGGGGAAAAGACTGGGAAGAAAGATTGAACCAAGGCTGGCCCAGTGCTCTCTGGGTCAGAGCCCCAGGCTTGGTGTTATTAAAGCCAGCAGATGGAAACAAGCCACTGATTATTGAGGTTGGCTTTTGGAGACTCGGAAGATGCATTGCAGCTGGTGTGGGTTTAAACGTTCCTTTCGTAGGAAGGGCAAGCTCCCCTTGCCAGTCATCTTGGGGTGAAATAAGCAAGCCTGCCACTGAGATCTCGGGCTGTGAGGCCAGCACTGGATTCAGGGGTGGAAAAGAGACCTGGGGATTTGTTGAGAAGAGGCTGAGTCAGCTTGTTCGTGTGAAAATTAGCAAGAGGTACAGGGAAGGTCTGAGGTTGGCTTGGAGCTGTGAACCCCTGGAGGAGTCACTTTTCATAAGCATGTAAATGTTTCTCTGAGTGCAATTGTGTCAACCCTGAGTCTTTAGTGAAATTTTATTAAGCAGTCTGACTGTTCCTCACTATTCTTTGGGGAATTAAAGGCAGAGGAGGTGTCTGCACTTGACTTGCTGTGCAGGAAGGGAAGGCAGAGTGGCCTGGAGGAAGTCAGTTTCAAGCTTGCTCACAGTGACTTACAGAGCTTGGTGTCAGAACGGCTGGATGGATGACAGATGGCCCCTGGTATAGATGGGTGGCACAACCAGCTTCTCAGAAATGTTCATGGAGGAAAATCAGGGAGAAGGTACCTCTTGAATTGTGGGGCTGGGCCTCAACATGGTGATCTTTTTGGTAATTCCAGGCAGGTGAGGTCTGGGACATATTGATTCTTATTGGAATAAGTAGACTGCCATAAAATGTAACTGCTATGAAGGAGATAGCACTGTTCTGTCTTTGATACTTGATTATGTCTAATCAAAAAGATAAACTTAAAAATAGGAAAAATTATATCCTCTATTTTATCTGTACTTAGAGCTTCTCATTGTGCAGGTGAAATCCTCATAACTTAACTGAAATATTAGTTCTCAGTGAGTTGTTGGATACTCTCCACTATAATCTTTCCTCCTCTGCTGTTAAAATTTCCCAATCCTCCCATCTGGTCTTTTATGTGTCAAAGATGCCTCACATCTGTCCCTTCTCTCCATCTCGGTTGCTATCACACTAGTCCCAGGTACCATCCTCTCCCCTTGGCTTCTGGTTAGTGGCTCCTAACAACAGCCCTTGGAGTGCAGCCACGAGAGCTTTAAAAATATGAGCTAGAACCTGCCATTTCCTGCTGAGGACTCTCCATGGACTTAGGAGAAAGAATCCCCAAAGGCCTTGTTCTTCTGCTTCTAGCAGACCCTCCGCTAGGGGAATCCCCATGACTTCCCTTTGTTCCTGCCTTAGCCACTCAGGGCTTTTGCTGTTAATGGGTTTCCCTGGCACCAGTTCTTTCCACTTGCTGGAGTGGTTCTTTCTTGGGCTTTTGACATGACAGCTCTTTCTCTTCAATCACGTCACCTTAATGTTACCACCTCAAAGAGGTACTCCTTGACCACCCCATCCAATATCCCCCTTCTATCCCAGTTCCTTCTATCGCATCACTGTGTTTATTCTGAGAAGTTAGCATAACTTCAGTGAATCAATTACCTTTTGTTTGTTTGCCTGCTCCCAGTTTGTAAGCTCCATTTGTTCCAGAACTTGTCTGTCATGTTCACTGTGGTGTCTGTCCCTAACACCTAGCACGTGGTTGATTTCATAAAATAAGTACTAAGTAGATTAAATAATGAATGTACACATGGGCATTGGAAAGGCACACCAGTGGGGCCCATTACAAAATAAGAAGCCTTCTTGCTAACTGAGCAAGTATATACATGGGGTCAAGAAGTGTGGGCTATACCTGTATCCTAGAAGGGTCGACTCTAAGAGGATACATACACCACCTACACACACACACACACACACACACACACACACACAGCTCTTCACTTCAGGCCCAAGGTGTCCCTGCATTCCGTTCAGAGTCCACTTTGGCTGTCATTTGTTTACCTCAGTCAACACACCCAACCTGCTCCTCCATGGGCAATGTGGAACTTTATTCTCCATTCCTCAACTCTGGAGCTCTGCTTCTCTGGATGTACTTGGGAGCCTCTTCCATGGGCCTTTCAGTGTCCTTCAGTGTCTTCAACCCTTATGATCCATCCTTGGTGCCCTGTCCACTGCCACTCATTATTCTAGCTCTTCCTGTCTGGCCTTACTGTTGAAGTCTCAGCCCATTCCATTTCATCTTTTCCTCTACCTATTCTCCTGGATGGAACCGAAGGTTCAGGTCCACTTGTGGTTGAAAGGATGAGAGAGAAGGACAGCAACTCTCCAGTCTGAGCTCCGGCTCCACATAGATGGTCTTCAGACTTTTCCAACTGCTAAGGACAACTGCTTCCCTAGAGAAACTCTTGAGTATGATTATACTCAGGGTCTCTTTTATCCATTTTAAGTTGTTTTACAAAAGACCCCCAGTGTGACATCAAGAGGGAAAAATGCATCCTGCTACACTGATATAAACAGAGAAGTCTCAAAGATACTGGTAGCTTCTTGATTTTTTTAAAAACCTACATAAACATTTGGGATGCCTGGGTGGCTCATTGGTTAAGTGTCTGACTCTTGATTTCAGTGCAGGTCATGATCTCATGGTTCATGAGTGAGAGCCTCAAGTTGGGATCTGTGCTGACAGTGTGGAGCCTGGCTGGGATTCTCTCTCCCTCTTTCTCTTCTCTGTCTTCGGCTCTCTCTCTCTCTCTCTCTCTCTCTCTCTCTCTATGTTTCGGCTCCTCCTGCAGTCTCTCTCTCTTTCTCTTTCAAAATAAATAAAGAAACTTGAAAAACACAAACATTGAAAACTCATGAAGTGCTTCATAAATATCATGTTACATTCAACATCTTTGGGTCTCCAGCGCACCCAGCAGAGCTGAGGAAGCTTTGACAAGGCAGCTTCCCTCTTTCCCCAGGCCCAGGAAAACCAACTAGGCACGGTTAGGTTGTCTTTTTGGTAGAACTGAGCTTAAAGTGTTGTCAGCAATTTTCCAGCAGATAGATTCCCAAACAGGGGGCAGTTTGTATATCAGCTTATTCATTTGATTGTATAACCAAATCAGAAAACTGCCTGGCCTACTTATACTGATTCTTTAAAAATAAGAGACAACTTGAAGACATTTTTGCTTTGCAAACCACTCTTTGAGAAAACTATGTCCTAGGAAGGGATTAGGAAGTAGGTCTGGAATTATGCCTGGTTCCTGTAGGTTAGCCTGCCCCTGATCTGCAGAGAGAATCACTTTATGGAGCCCAAGTGTCCTGTGTATATGATGAGGTGGGTGGAGGGCCTTGTTAATGGTGATGTCACACTCATGACCTTCTTATGTTCTTATGTCCTGATTCCCAGGAACAGCAACTTCATAAAAATGTTCCTCTCACTTAAACTACCCATTAACCTTTCTAAGTTGGCTAATGATTAATGTCATTAGCTTCAGGATGGGACTGACAACTCCCCAAGAGGTTATGGCACCCACAAGGGGGTGGCTGTAAGAACTCTAGCCTGCTGTCCTCAGTCTGTCTGGGTGTGGAGATAATGGTTTTACCCCTCCATCAGTGCCGTTTATTGCAGTCATAATTATGCATCTGTTCGGTCAGCACCTGCCCTACTAGTAGGGAGAGAGAACCCAAATAACAACGTCAAGTTTATCAGACCTATATGCTTTGGACATCACAAACAACGTGGCAACCTTGTGTTAGGGAACTGCAGTCTTCAGTTTCTGAGTCTACTCTGATTTCCTTTATCCTTGGCCTCATTCTATCAGGTTAAACTTTTATGATATTACCATTTCCATAGATCAGAAATGGCCAAATATGAGAAATTTCATAGGTTCAACCCAATAGGTTTTGTCCTCAATTCTTCTAGACTATAGGTTACAGGTCAAAGGTAGCAAGTGAGGAGACTCAAACCCAAGTGAGAGAAACCTCAGAGTTAGGGATAGCACATTTCAAATTCTAAGTCACTCTGGAGAAAACTGTATGGTTTTTGCACACTTTTGCACTAATGTTATATTCCTGTGGCTTTTGAACTGGTTCCACTTCTTGGGTTGAAGCATGTAAGGTAATGAGTTCATAATTTTCATGTCATAATAGAACCTAAAAATAGTTTCCAAGGTATTTTTATTAAGTTATGAGGCATAAGAAGGTTGTATTTACAAAAGAAATGGTTGCAGTCTTAGAGATCATGAGGGGTGCTGCAAATAAGGAAGGAGGCCTGCACTCAGGAAGACACGTTTGGATTAGTAGCAGGTGTACTTTGAGACAGCGGAAGTCACAACTTGTCCTGGTGTTTAGTGATGGATAAGGGAAACAAAAAAGGAAGAAATTGAGTTGCTTACATACCCCATGACTCATCTTTCTGTGTATTTTATCTTTCCATCCTCATAAAAATCCAGTGGCATAGACATTGTTATCATCGTAAGTGACAGATGCTCTAAGCAGAGTTAAAAAAAGTGCCAAGGTCCATATCCCTAGACGTAGGCAGAGCCAGAATTTACACACCTGGGTAGATCTTATTCAAAACCTCACCAGGTCCTTACAGATGGAATCACTGGATGACCTGGTTCCTGGGATGGTCTGGTTTGATGCCTTAGGTTTAGGCATGCTCAGGAGTGCAGTTAGGGACTCTGCATACTGCTAGTACTCCCCAAACTCACTGGGCCCCTCAACATGTATTTAAGGTGGTCTCTTCCAATATATAGCACTGTGTTTTGGGGTTGTATCAACATTTTGCCTCCTGGCATTACTGTTTCAGGGATCCTATCTTTTGGGGCTGCTACTCCCAGGAGAGCTTGGAACTCATCGTCAAAGAAGCATATTCTTTTCTTAGTGTCTCTGGTGGCTGTGTTAGCTGTATTTTCTTGTCAGAAATCCAGGATAAAAAAGATTTCTAAATCACTTTGGTACAAGACAAAATGGAACAGTGTTGGAACCCTAAACCACTGAATTGTTTGGGGGTCATGTGATTGCTATGGGTTGAGAGCTGCTAAAGCAAGTCAGCTCTGCCAGCCACTTGAGAAGGAGGATGGGAGAGAGGGGATAAATAGTTTTGATGCTGGCTTTTACGGTTGTGCTGATTCTCAGAGTGATTCTGTTTTAATCAGCGCCATGGTAAGGACCATGGATAAATACCATTTTCACATGTGCATGCGAGTACTAAACTTGGAAATAATGAAGACTAATGCGGTAATTTAATACATATTAATCTGTTTGCTTGCTTATTCTGCATCTGTCGCAGCCCATAAACCCCAGCAACCTAGAAGCTGCTAATTCTACTAAGTTGCTGGACACACAAAATACAGAAATGCCAAAGAGAAAGCATGGAAACTTAGCTTGTCCATGGATGGTAAGTGGATCCATTATGGTTCACAATGGCTTGTCTCTTTATTCTGTTTGAACTTGAGTCAGCCGTGTGCACAGAATTTCCTCAGAAGGGAAAAACAAACGTATATTATGTAGCTTTCACTGCATATTTTTGGCCATTTGCTCCATAAATGACTAGCTGTGACAGGTTCCAGCAGATTTAATTCAGCCACTGAATACAGCAGATTTAATACAGCCTACTGGCATAGTAGGAGTTCAATAAACATATGAATGGTAAACATTTGCTGAGTTCTTATCCTTACCTTATCCAGAAGGAGTATAAGTCCTTACGCTGTTTTTCTGGAGATGATGGGCATAAATGAACTAATTAGACATGAGACATTTAGAAAGCAAAACTAGAAAGGTTAAAATAAAGTGAATTGAAGATAATCAACAACCAAGTTAGTTACTACAGACCCCAAAATGGTAATATTTGTCCAGGTGGCTGCATTTGGGCAGGGTCACATGTTTCATGGATCTGAGGTCCAGAGGGGAAAGTGCGTGGACAGGGGAGTCTGGGTGACCTACCTTTAGTCATTGGACAGCGCAGAATATTACTTTTCTCCTCTCCACAGTAAGGCTAATAATATCTTCCTTCAGGGATTGTTGTAGAGATGTGCAAAAAGGTGAGCAAGGCCATGTGCAATATTTGGCATGAAGCAGAAGTCAACACATGGTAGTAGCTGTTACAGCCATCGTGGAGGCGGTAGGATTTGAAACGGGTCTCAGAGACTGATCAGAAGGTCAGTAAGTGGTGAGAAAGGGTAAAGGCATCTTCCACGCTGAGGCGTGGAGTTCTCATTCATTTATCATCACAGTCATGTGGTTTTTCATTACATGAATATTCTCCAGTCTATTCAAGCTTATTTAAGTGATTCCCATTTTCTGGCCCCTATGAACAACATGATGTACTCATTTTCTAGGGCAACCATAGTGAACTGTGCAAACTGAACGGCTATGGACAATGGAATGTATACTTTCAGAGTTCTGAAAGCTAGCAGTCCAAAATCAAGGTGTTGGCAGGGCCACGCTGTGTCTGAAGGCTCTACAAAAGAAACTATTCCATGCTTTTCTGGTAGCTTCTGATGTTATCAGCAGTCCCAGTGTGCCTTAAGTTTGCAGACTCATCTTCATTTGTCTCTGCCTCCACTGTCATATGGGGTTCTTTCTGTGCGTATTTGTAGCGTTTCTTCTCTTTCTATAAGGGTATCAGTGATACCAGATTCAGGGCCCACCTTATTCCTGTATGGTTCATCTTAACTTAAATAATGATATTTGCAACTACCCTATTGCCAAACAGGGTCATATTCTGAAGCTCTGGGGAGGACACAAACCCAGACAGCTACGGACATTCTTGCACCTGCCTCCTGGTGAACCTGCACCAGGTGCTGGGAGCCACCCCTCCACGCAGATGTCCTTCCACTGAGATTACTGGATCCTAAAGTCCCTGTATCTTCACCTTTATAGGACTGCTTTTCCAGTTACTTTTGCCAAATCACTCTCCCGCAGGCAGTATGTAAGAGCTCCTGTTGCTGTTTGGGCTAAAAGAAACGTTGCTAAACTAGTGTTTGTAAAGCGGTATGTAGGTATGGCTTAATTTGCATTTCCTTGATTAATGTTCTCATTAGTTTTCTCCTTTGTAAAATATCTATTCATATCTTTTGCCAATGTGGCTGTTGGGTTGTTTGCTTTATCCTTAACGTTTTGGAGAAACTTTTTCTCAGTTACATAAATTGTGAACATTTTCTCCCAGTTTGTGGCTTGCTTTTTCACTCGATGGAGTCTTTTCATGAAAAAGAAGGTTTTAATATTAATGAGTTATTTTTCTTTAAGGTTGGGGATTTTTGGTCTTAAGAGCCCCCAACGTCTTGTTGAAGCCATAAAGGCCTTTCCCTCTATTTTCTCCTGAAATTTATCTCTATCCATAGCATTTAAATCTGTAGGCCACCAGGAAGTGACTTCTGTGGAAAGCGTGAAATCAGGGTCCAATTTAATTTTTTCCCCATATGGATGACCAATTATCTTTATATCACTTTTCTATAATTTTTAAATATTCATTTATTTTTGAGAGAGAGACAGAGAGACAGAGAGACAGAGAGACAGAGAGTGAACAAGGGAGCAGCAGAGAGAGAGGGAGACACAGAATCTGAAGCAGTCTCCAGGCTCTGAGCTGTCAGCACAGAGCCTGACAAAGGGCTCGAACTCACAAAACGTGAGATCATGACCTGAGCTGAGGTCAGAGGCTTAACCGACTAAACCACCCAGGCGCCTTACTTTACATCCCTTTTCTTTTCCCTGTGATCTCCTGGGTCACCCCTGTCATTTTAACAAGTACATGTGTATTTAACACATGTGAGCCGGTTTGGGCTCTTTAACCCTTTGTCTTCTGGTTGGTCATTTGAGTGGTCTTCAGATTTTTGCTATTACAATGATTGTGCGTGACTAACAGTTTTGCACATATGTATTTGGTAAACCTCTGCTATTTATTCCTTAAGATGAATATCTAGATGTGATTTTGCTGTATCAGAGAGTAAGCACATTTTGGTTTCCTTACTTTTTCCCCACGGATGGACACCTTTCTCACCCTGCTGCCTTCCACATGGGTGTTCTTACCTCACTCAGGCTCTGTCTCCCTGCACCAGGCCAGCACCCCCCGGGGTGAGCACCATTCTAACCTCTCAAGGGCTCCTACTGTGCATTCCCGGGGCGACTGCAGCTCCTCAAGGGCTGCTCTCCCCACTCTACTTACCTCGTTCTGTACCATCTGTGGCTTTCAGATAAAACATTCAGGAAAGAAAGGGAAGAGAAAGGAAGACAACAGTTGGAAGAGCTTGGATGCATTTTAAAGGGATTTTAGTGGTAAACTGAGAAATGACTCTCACAGAGGCTTTACCCATTCTCACTCCCCCCACCTGTGTATGAGGGTACAGGTGACTTAGGGGAAGCTCCATGAAAGGCAAAGGCTGGCCTCATGTGCTGCTGTATCCTTCACACAGTCCCTGGCACAGAGCCGATGCTCCATACAGACTTATCAAATTAATGACTGTACTTCTGATTTTCATCAGCTAGATTTTATCATTAAAAAAAAAGAAATTCACTTTGTCAATATGATGTCAAGATGGAGCCATGTCGGGTGCCTGGGTGGTTCAGTTGGTTGAGCATCTGACTTCAGCTCAGGTCATGATCTCATGGTTCCCAGGTTCGAGCCCCAAGTCAGGATCTGTGCTGACAGCTCAGAGCCCCGAGCCTGCTTTGGATTGCCTTTCTCTCTCTCCCCCTCCCCCGCTCATGCTCTCTCTTTCCCTCTCTCTCAAAAATGAATAAATGTTAAAAAAAAAAAAAAGATGGCGCCATGTCTGACCCAGACAGCACTCCATTGTGAGACTGAGCAGAACCCGGAGTCTGTGAAGTCTCTGAGGCTTCCACCAAAACTTCTCTTCAGCAGTGTCTTCCCAGGGCCCAGCACACTGCTCTGAGAACTCAGTTTCTACAGTGATTTCCAACACCTCAAATCAAAGGTCATCTTTCCAGGTTATCTGCTTCCCGAGTGAAATGTAAGACCAAAGTGTGCCCAGCCTGTACCTGGTGACGTGATTATACAACCAGCACCAGAGCTTCTTTCTACCATTGTGACCGAGGCGGTGAGCCACCGAATCTAACAGATGTGGGTTAAATGCTGGCTAAACTGTTTGGTAGCTAAGAAACCTTGGGAAGTTTAATCTCTTCCACCCTCAACCACAATTTCCTCATTTGTGTAATGTGGGTAATAATGCCTGGCACATAATAATAATGCACACAGCCTGCTGCACACAGCGGTTAGGAGCCTCATAGGAACATCAGCCTCCGAGCACTCGGATGGTCTGTTTCCATCAAATTTCTTTACAAACTCATTAGAAATGGACACGCATTTCCAGGGGTGCCGAAGAAAAAAAAACTTCATTTTTAATTTGGTTGAACAAACTGCCTCTTAAAGTTGTTGTTGCTGTTACCCGGGGCTTTGATCCCTATAAATTTCTCCTGCCTGGCCCAGGAGAAGTGTAGCGGGGCCCATAATGACTTCATAAAAACAATTGTTAGGATGGGGAGCAGGAGCTAACTCACTAATAAGCTCCTGTACCCACCACTCGCCGGCAGGCTGTGCCCCTTCAAAGCCCCAAATCATCCGAGATCCATCTCCCCCTCCTCTGTGGTTGTGCCTTAAAGCACAGTTCATCAAAAGCCACTCTCCTGCACTTCCTGACACACAGCTAGATGATAATAAGGCAGGGAGTGTATAAAGGAACTCAAAGACATCGCTCATTAAAGCCCAAATGGAACATAAGAAGAAATCAAGCTAATAAACTGTGTCCTTGCATAGTAAAATAGATGCTCTAAGAACTTGGAAGAGATTTTGTGAGCTGTAATATCCTTAGGAAGACTTTTTTAAAGTGTGTGTGTTTTTTTTAATAAAAAAAATCTTTCATCTCTGACCAAGAGAAATAAAAATTTTCTTTCAGTGTGACCCAATACGGATGAGCCACTCATTAGCAATGCCACCTTCTTCCCTGCCTCAGACTGAACGCAGAGATAAGAAAACAATTTCTTTTTTCATTAGTAGAAAAGTGATATGACTTCTAGGAATCTGGGGTAGCTGTTGTTTTGCAGGCTTGGCAGACAGGGAGCTCATTTTGCTCATCAAAGACTCACTGAGCTTTTTCTCCACAGCTCTGCTGAGGATGATGAGCAGTTCCCAGAAGGATAAAAATTAATGACTGTTAGACTTCAATCTTCTCGAAAGATCTTTAAGACTAGCCCTTCTCGGGGTGCCTGGGTAGCTCTGTCAGTTGAGCATTCAACTTTGGCTCAGGTCATGATCTGACGGTTTATGAATTCAAGCCCTGTGTTGGCCTCTGCACTGACAGTGTGAGGCCTGCTTGGGTCTCTCTCTCTCTCCCTTGCCTCTGCCCCTCCCCTACTCTCTCTCTCTCTCTCTCTCAATCTCTCTCTCAAAATAAATAAACTTAAAAAAAAAAAAAAGAACCAGCCCTTCTCCCTGCTTTCCTCACACTATGTATGGAGGCCAGAGACTCTGCTGGAGGTTTGGAAGGAAAGGAAGACGAAGGAACAGCAGGCAGAACAGTTCTTACAACCCTATTCCGGTGCTCGTGCCCCTAGGTTTTCTCAGCCGCCTGTCTGCTGCGGCCGCTTCACCTGGATTGCTCTGGGAGCGCCCCCTTCTCCCTCTCACTTGGGTGCTCTCCTGCGGGACCCTCAGGTGTCCCGGAGTCCAAGGCTCAGAGGCAGTAATTGCAGGGAGCAGCTACCACTTCTAGGATTAGAAGGATTTAAAATAATGAAAACACAGAAGCTTGAAGGTGGGCCTTGAGGAGCTGATGTCTCTCAGTGTGGGGGAGGGCTCTGAGGGGCTGCGACCCAGACTCCTGGGGAGGAGGCCTCAAGCAGCAAATGCTGGGGGGTCTCTGAGGCTGCGGTTTGGTGGAGTTGGTTCCGCAGGTGTTGGAAAATTTGTCAGCTGGCTGCAGCTGCTGCCGAGGGAAGGAGCCGCCTCTGCTGGGGTGAAGTGGGTGTTGCTGGGGAGAGGCTCCCAGGAGCAGGGAACAGACAGGAAGGAATGAGTCCCCTCCTGCCCTTCCCCCCAGCCCCCGCAGCCTCCTGCTCGAGACCCCTCTGGGTGGACCCTAACACAGAGCAGGTGGCCCCGGCACCACAGAGCACAGGATAGAAGAATTTGGAGCTGAGAGACGTCAGCTTAACGACGCATACCGAAAGCCATTAGGTCACTCAGGGAGGCCCCAGGGCTCCCACCCGAAGCAGGTCACCTTTCCTGGGGCACAACTGTGGTTATCAGTAACAGCAGCAACGAGACGCCGTCACCCCACCATTTTAGAGAGGCGAACTTCTGCAATTTAGATGCTCCATTTGGCTGCATTTATTTACCTCCTTCTCTCCCCACCGTCCGTCTGGCACCATAGGATTAGATCGAGTATCCATCAGTGCGGATTTTGTCATATCACTTCCCATTACTTCTAATATCCAAGTCCAAATTCTATAGAATAATCGACAATGTACTCTTAACTTCGCTCTTTTCTTCTCTCTCCCCATGTCCCGTTCCACCTGAAATCTGCCCGACTCAGAATACTTCGTGACAGAATGCAACCCCTCTGCTTTCTCCTCAGCCCCACACACTTCCTTTTATTTTTACAATTCATTTCCTCTTTAATTAATCTGGGTCAAGGACTGTTTGCAGTCGGATGATAAGACACAGAAGCTTTCTCTCTAGGAAAGTACATTAAGGCACTCCATTTGCACGCAGTTCTGGAGGCTTGTGGACAGCCTGCAGATCTTTGCAGCTGACTCTCCAGGGGCCGGTCATTCTCAGATTAGGATGTCTCTTTAGAGCCTCAGGACCAGAAGAGGGCTCCTCTCTCCACAGACCCTGCCCCCAGCCAATGGCTACTTACATCTTTTTTATTTTTTTATTTTTATTTTATTTTATTCCATGTCATTTCATTTCATTTCATTTTTTTATTTTTTAGAATTTAAATTCAAGTTAGTTAACATACAGTGTAGTCTTGGCTTCAGGAGTCAAACCTAGTGATTCATCTCTTACATACGACACCCAGCGCTCATCCTGAAAAGTGCCCTCCTTAATGCCCATCACCCATTTGACTCATCCCTCCACTCCCCTCCCCTCCAGCAACCCTCAGTTCATTCTCCGTATTTAAGAGTCTCTTATGGTTTGCCTCCTTCTTTATTCACGTCTTCTTTGTGCTTTGTATCACACAGTTTGCCCCTTTACTATATCAGAACACACTGGGTGGATTTTACTGACTAATAGTTTTATGTACTGATGTTCCAACTTGCCAGCTAATGCACACCCTTCGTGTCTTTCTTTCCCTCCCTCCAGACCCCCTGCCTCCCTCCCTTTCTCTCTTTGTATCACATAGTATTTGCTTTTACAAGAAGTACCAATAAATAATACATATTTATGGACATGATATAAATCTCAGTACCTTCTTGCAAGCGATACAACTACATTTATTTAAAAATATTCCGTAATCCCTCCTTTTTCTTAATCACACAGACACCTCTCCTTGTTTACAGTATTTCAGAAAAGCACTGAGTGTGTTATGTGTCGTTTGCTCAGTCCCCAGATGATAAATGAGAAGTTTGTTTCTGAGTCAAGAGACTGGCATCCAAGAGGGTCAATGAATCATTGCTGTGCTTGGTTTTGATCCTGCATCTGTTCTGGGCGCTTCTTGAGGCAAAGGCAGGGGTGGGTTCTGTGTCCCTGGACCTTGCCCTGGCATCTGCCCCCATTCCCCCCACTGCTTAGCTTCCAGGAGCTTCTGCAGCCTCTCGGCTCCCCGGCAGGGCCTGGAACCTTCTATGTCAAGCTTGCCTCCACCCTGTGACAGAGAAGGTGGCACCTCGGACCAGAGTCCCTTGGGAGGAGACCAGACTGTCACAGCCGCCGGTGTCACGCAGAGGCAACACAGTGAAGGTACTGCTCCTAGTATTTCCTTCCCTTGGTGCCAATCGTCTTTCCCTGTCACAGAAGCCTAGCTGACACCCCACTGTGGAGAAACTGGTGGAGGGAGGGACAGGGAAAGGGGGAGAGGGGAAATATTTAAGGTACGCATCCTCTGCTTTTGGGTGCCAGATCCTTCAAGTGTGTGCGATTGAGTCTTCCAAGCGCTCTTGGCACCACTGGAGCCTTATGAAAACCCCTCCATGGTCGTTCGCTCTAGCTGGGAAGCACCCCCCACAGGCCCTGTGTAACTTTGCTGGTTGCCTCTGGGCCCGGGTCGTCTGGCTGCTCTCTGCACCTAGCCCACCTCACTGCAAACCATCCCCTGTGAGGCCCTACGATCCCCCCATATCACAGTCATGACTGTGGTCTTCTATCCATCTGGCTTCAGGCCTGTGGATTAGCCTCCGCTACTCAGGGTTGGCTCTTGACACTTATGGATGTGGAATCTATCTCTTTCACAATAATTTCACATATGTTTCCTATTAATCATAAGGTTTTCAGAGACTCAGAGAGGTTCAGCAGCTTGCCTGAGATCACACAGCCTGTAAGTGGTAAAGCTAGGTGTCTAATGCTTGGCAGTTTGACCCCCCAAATAAGTGTCTGTCCCCTGTGTGGAAGATGGCAATTACATGAACCGTTGTTACGACTTTGCCTTACCCCCAGATCTCAACCATGAATGAAATCAATAAAAGATGCATTCCTTTCTGCTGATTGAATTCAGCCTCAGAAGCCTTCTTAACACGATGCTTCAGAAAGCCACTAGCAACGAAATACAGTTGGCACATGAGACGAAACTTACTGACCATTGTCGCCACGAGCCAGCCTGTTTCAGATGCAGAGGAATGACTCCGTTGTGTTCATCAACTGAGAAGCACTTTCTTTTCTCCTGTATTTTAAGGCAGGAATCCTTTGGGGTGGGATTTGAGGCTTGTCATGGTGCTGCAGATCAAAGCACAGGGACTTGTGGGAAGGGAGGTGGGAAAGGTGGCAGGGTGACCACAGGGAGAATATTCCCTGGGTCCCAGTGTTAGCAGGAGCCTTCCCCGGGCTCCCAAAGAAAGCTGTGCTGCCTTCAGTGCTTGGGCTCTGGACAGCCCACGTTGCCGTGGGTGAAATCTGATGCCAGTCAAGCCGGCTCCCCTGGCCCCCTCAAGCTGGACAGGAAAGAGGTAAGACAGATTTTGGCGAAGACAGACAACTGGCCCCTGCTGCTAAAACATGCCTGGCCATGGCGGATTCTGAGCAAGGTATCATAGACATCCGGGGGGGAGCCCTCTAAGGATCCCCGGAGTTTGCATCGTCCAGGGCACGTGTCTGTGAAGGTGGAGGGCAGAGTGCCCACCTGCTTCCTGTCCCTCTCCTGCTCCACAGGGCTGGATGTCCGAGAGACATGGCCATGCAGTCCTGGTGTGATGCCCGCGGTATCTGTGACAGCAACTGTAGAGCAAGGCGAACACAGCACTAGTGTGTTGGGCTCAGCCGAGGGAAATGACGTGGCAGGGCTGGGCTGCACCCCAGAGTGGGGACCGCAGCCCTTAACCCAGCTTTCCGCAGAGAGCACTAAGGGGAGTAGTAGCAACAGACCCCCGTATTCATAAGCTCGTGTCACAGAGAGGTCGTTGGAAGACCTTTGCCCAACCACCATTTCATTTTGGGAAATGCCACTCAACTCCAAGTTAGCACAGCAAAGCTGTTCCGATACCTTAGACGCATAAATCTGGGCCAACTGGGCTGAATGCGAGCCAGGCGCCCGGCCAGGGCTCAGGCTGTGATTGGGTAATGTGGTCGGGACAGGCTGCCTTGGGTTTTGAGGTGCAGAAAAAGAGGAAATGCTGGAAATGGGGGCTGTGTGATATCTCAAAGCCAATTTGGTTGCAGAGAGAGAACCAAGTGATTCGATAGGCTGGAGATGTGGGTGTTCCAGCATTCGGGAGGAGCTGGGCATCAGGATGCACATTTGAGTGCTTCTGATGGACTCTGTTACCTGCCTGTGTGATTAGATCTGGGTTATTTATAGTCCTCTGTTTTCTTTACAAGCATTTGGTCAAGCGATCAGGCTGACAGGATGCAAATGTGTGTGACAGGATGTGTGTGTCTGTGTTGGGAGGATCCGTCAATAATTTCACTCATTTTGAGATTCTCTGGGAAGCTAGATATTATAAATACATGTACCTCAAGTTCCCTGTGTTTCCCAGAACTCAGGGAGCGACTTGCTTGCTTACCTGTCCCCTTTTTTTTGGTGCTCATTTTGATAGAAATATGGCAGGTGGGTGTGGTCCATAGAAGCATGGGAAAGGATGAAGGGAACTGATGTTCAAGTCCTCCCTCCACACCACGCTGAGCAAGGAGGCTGGTGTAAAATGTGTTTCCTGCAGTGAGTTCCTCTGTTGGATGCGGCAATGCCATTGTGTTACTTAGAGTAACCTTGATCACAGTCTCCTGGGATTCCCTTTGTGGTGAATGGAAGTAATTTGTTAGTTTCAGGTCCTTAAGGAAAGAACACTGTAAGATTATCCTATCAGAAAGTTGTCCTGATTCTCCTAATTTTCCTCATTGTCTTTCTAGCTGTGTAAGTTTTAACAGGATTCTTAACTTTTCTGGGCCTCATCAGTACACACACACACACACATACATGTATGTATATGAACATGTGCGTGTACCTATATTCATATCACACATACATAAAACTGCAAACATCATTACGTGAAATCATTGGCTGGATTTGTGTTCCAGTTGGAAATTAAACATTAAGATATTTATATGTACATTACCAGTGTTTGTTAGGAATTGAGACTATGGCTGATTATGGTTAATAACAGAAGTCCAAGTTTCTAATGATCAGCATTTCTAAATTTTTTTTTTCCTTTTAAGAAATTAGCCAGTGGCCAGTGAACTTATAGAGTGTGAGTAAAATATTAGCCTTGTAAATTCTACCCTTGAGGTTCCAGGAAAATGTCATTTGCTCCTGTGCTTGGGAGGAGTAGAACAGGGTGTCTGTGATCATAGACTGTGGAGTTGGATAAACCAGGGTTCAAATTATGTTTCTACTGCTAATAGCTGTGTGATCTGGGGCAAGTCCCTTGACTTATCTGAACATAGCTATAAATGTCCTTATCTATAACTTTCCTTATCTATAAAATAGAGATATAATGCTTAGCTCATGGATAGTTGTGACTAGATACCATCTACTGGGTAATGTCATGTCTGGTTATGTCTGGTTGCAACCACGGGGATCAAGCTGGCCTCCTGAAGATGGTGGAATTGAAACATGCCAAGAATTCAGGTCCCTGATGACATTGTTGAGCTACTGAACTAATCAACCTTGAAACCACTCAACTTTTAGACTTCTTGACATAGGGCATAATATGTAAGCCAGCTGAACTGATGTTATTTCCTGACTAATACAACCCAAAATAGAATAACTTCATCTTAAATGAACTTGAAGATCTTTCTACAACCAAATACACAAACTGTATAGGAAATTTTGCTAAATATAGTAAAATATGGACCAAAGCCAGGCAGGATACCTAGGTACATCCCTGATAACATTAAGGTGATAACAATTGAAGAGAATCTCAAAAGATACACTTCCAGAGAGAGGGATCACAAAAGTAGGTCTCTCTGCTTTTGTTCCAGGAAGCCCTTAAAAGGTTTGGATCAGTAGAGTGCCACATTTGGAAGTTTTCAGGGTGTCATGGTCCTGAATTGTGTGAGTGGAGAATGGACTAGAGTGAGTGAAGGTTCCTGGCAGGGATATTTCCCAATAGGCTGTTATAATAGTCCAGGGAGCAACAATGTGGATTTGAAGCCCATTGCAGATTTGACAGTTTGGTGCACTGAGCAAGAATATAATCAAAGATTTATTTAAAATAAATACCAGAAAATAATATATCCCAGAAATTAAAGGAGGAAAGAAGAGACTATCAGGAAGGAAGCAGTGATCACCACCACTACTGGGCACTGAGTGACCAAATAGTGAGAGCTTGCCATGTGCCAGACACTGTTGGACAATTTACATGTGTTATTCTATTTAATCCTCTCAAGAGACCCATGATATGGGTCCTCCAAACTGTTCCCATTTTCTGATGAGGACACCTAGATGTTGGAGAGTTCAAATCTCACTATTCATAAGAGTGGACCCAGATTTCAGGGTAAAGGCAACTGAAGCCTGTTGGGTTAGTCATGGAATAATCCCCTGATATGCAGTGATGTAGAATGTCAAGGAGGAGAGAAAGCTGTTGGACTTGGCAATTTGGAAGTCATTGGTGAGAGAAGCTTCAGGTGTTGACGTGTGAAAGGAAAGGGAGAGAAGGCAGTGCGTCTCTGAAGAATCCTGTGCAGGGAGACAGGGTGTTCTTGCCTAGAGGGTAGATGAGGGCATAAAAAGATATTTTTCCACTGGGTGTCATGAGGATTGCTACTGTACTTATTAGTCATAATTTTAGTGGTTTGGGAATTACATGCAGAAAGAGTTCACCCCAATGTCACTTAGAAATCAAAGTGTTTTTAAAAAAATTTTTTTTAATGTTTTATCTTATTTTTGATACAGAGAGAGAGACAGAGCATGAGAGGGGGAGGGGCAGAGAGAGAAGGAGACACAGAACCAGAAACAGGCTCCAGGCTCTGTGCTAGCTGTCAGCACAGAGCCCGATGTGGGGCTCCAACCCACAAAGGTGAGATCTGACCTGAGCCGAAGTCGGAGGCTTAACCAACTGAGCCACCTAGGCGCCCTCAAAGTGTTTTTTTAACCCCTAAAGCAGATTTTTCTTTTATTTCTTATTGAATTGTATATAGGAGATTCAGCAATTCTAAGTCTGGTTAGACTGGGAAGTCAAGAGAGCTGTTGGTCAGTAGAGCTTGGAAGTACAGCCTCCCTCTCACCATGGATGTTGAGTGACCGTCCTCTCTGGTTAACCAAACAATTATCTAATCAAATTGATAATAGCTAGTCAAAACTGAGAGCCCCTCAAACACTAGCCCAGTGATGATTTACACGATGATTTCTCTTGTGGGGTGGACTCTTTTTGGCAACACCTTCTAGTTAAACCCAGCTCAGTATACTAGAGAAGCATTCTGGCTGGGTTGCTGGCTCCATGAACCAACTGCAAATGCCAAGATTGCGACTGAATTGCTTTGGTATAAATGTCAGTTCTCTTCTGGGGCTTCTGGAAAATGAGAATCCCTTTGGTATTCCCGACTCTGCTCTTGTCCCTTGGGAGACTGTAGTGTGGAAGGGATCTCACTCCCGAGCCTGAGATTAGGAGAGAGATTAGACACTGAATTATCACAACTGCTTGTTTGCAGAGGGTTAAATGAATCTGAAGATCTGGTTTTCTTGTTTCTTTGGATTGTGTGTTACTAGGGGAGAGGAACGTTTATAGTCCTGTAACACCTCCTTATCCATTATCTGGAAACACTCCATGAAGAAGTCGAGGGCAAGTTGAGGGCATACTTTCCAATTAAACAGGAGGTTTCAACATGATGATGTAAATAGCTAAATAATTATACTTCCCCAAGGCATTGTTAAACTTGTCCTTTAAGAAGAAGGCAGAATTTTTAGTTTCTTTGTTGATGAAACAAATTTTTGTTAGGAGGCAACCTTCTTGAGGCCAGAGACCAGGTCTTTTGGCTCTTTTATAGCTATAATAATCATTATTGTTGTTCATGAACTATTTTCAGGTCTCTTCCCTTCTGGGCGCTGTGGGATTCGCTTCCTGCTCCCTTGTGGGTGGGCGAGGCTCTGAGACTAGTCAGGCCAAGGAGATATGATAGAAAACAAAGGGCATCTGATTTTAGTCTCCTATCATTTTATCTTCTATCATTTAAGGAAATTAGTCTCCTATGATTTTACAACATATAAAAACATTGAATCAGTACGTTGTACATCTGAAATGAATATGTCAGTTATACCTTAATAATAAAATTTAAAAATACATAAAATGATTTGGTTGCCTGTTTGAGATTCTCCAGAGTGTTCTTTTCTCACTGGCATGGCAACCAATGATATTCAAGATGGCGGCTGTTTTATCTATTTGGATAACTGAATATTTATGAAGCATAGACTCTCCAGCCCAAGTCTCCTGCTAACTCTCAATGGACATGTGGCATAAATCAGAAATAAACTTTGGTACTTTTAAACAACCCCAAATTTGGAATTGTTTTCTACTGCCACATAAATCCTGATGAGTACAATGTGAGATCTGACCTGTATTTCAAGTATATATTATAATCTGTTTCATTTAATATACTCTTAGGTCTACCTACTAGGCTATAAACACCTTGAGAGCAGATATGGTTTGGTACCCATTTTGTGTGTTTGTCATCTAGCAGAGACATATCATGTTTTTTGATGAAAGTTACTATGTGAATGTTTGGATACCTGAAAAGTTGGAAAACGTTAAGAATAACTGAAATCCATTGTTTCTCCTAAATTTTACTTCAGCTAACAGTGTCAGCTTCTTCACTGCCCTTCAAGAGAATGGCTTTTGAGACAAAAATTTCACCAAGGGTATTTCCACTGTCCCTTCACAATCTATGCAGTCTCTAGTGGAATCATAGTAAGTCACAGTAAAATAGTCTTTGGTGGGGGAGGAGGAAAAGGAGAAGATGAAGGAGGAGGAGGGCAAGGAGGAGAAGGAGGAGGGAGGTGAGGAGGAGGAGGAGAGCAAAAAGAAGAATAAGAACAAGAACAAGAAAGAGGAGGAAGAGGAGGAAGGGAGAGAAGTTGAGAGGAGCCAGTTGTCGCATGGCTGAAAATTAGCTACGTTTAAAACAAAGGCGTTATTTCTCTTTTGGACAATAGGAACACTTTCAAGATCCATTCTGGAGAGAGAAGTGACTAGTCTTATGGGCCTCAAATAGTTCACCTCAAATATTTATCACTCACAGACACCCAATAATTTCTTAAGTTATAATTCCTTTTTTCCAAATTTCAATCAGATTGAGTGCATTGGGATCACTAGTTTGGTTGACTGAAGAGAGAGAGAAAATTAGTAATACCACATCAATGGTTCTATTTCTAGCCCAAAGCTAATAATCATTTTAATTAACTTATACAGGCAGAATGCAGTTTCTTTTGAGATTTCTGAAATACGGACAATAACTTGAAAGATCTCCATTAGTCCCTTTGAATAATGGCCTAGAAATTGCTGTGGGTCACTCTCTCACTTCTTTCAAGCCCCTGGCCATGTTACCTAACATTGTCATAACTTCACCTCTGGGACATTCCCCTTTTATTCTTGTAGGATTTATGACCCAAATGTGATTAATTACACTTGTTTATTTGGCTATTGTCTACTTTTCCCCACTAGAGTGTAAGCTGCTTGAGGGCGAGGAGGGTCATTTCTGGCTTTAACTCTGGTGCCTAGGACAGTGCCTGGCACACATTCACCACTCAATGCATGCTTGTTCAAGGAGTGAACAAATGAATGAGTGAACGAATCCATTTATTTAGGAATTACTTGAATCACAGAATTCATATATTGATAGAAGCAAAAAAAAACCAACAACAACAAACAACCTTGAGTTTTCCAGTCCAATGCCTTATAGATCAGCAATTGTGGGTCATGTCTAGGATCACAGAGGTTTGTGATAGAGCCAGAGCCATGACTCCTAGTCCAGTATTATTTCCATCTCAGCATGCAAATACCTGCTACACAGCCACTGGAGAGTGGGTCGGTGAGAGGATGGTGGAAACACCTGGAATGGATAAAGGAACTGGTGGGAACAGAAGCTCTTCCCATTGCTCTCCAGCAGGCCATTTGCAAAGGCGATGACAAAGTGTCTGAGGATACAAAGAGGGGAGGAGGGAGAAGAATGTGTGGGGAACACCAAAAGGAGAGGTGGATTAAGAAAGAAGCCGGATTCCCCCCTTTTCCATCATAAACTTAGCATGCCTTTCCCTCTCCTTGTGGCTCTTTTTAAAGTTACAAGCTACCGAGTATTTTAAATGGGCTTTCTGTTATGTCATAAATATTCAGACCAGGAATGGTAATTGTGCCCAGTGATTAATTCTGCTTACTCAGTAAAGTTGTGCAAGGTTTTTAACCAGAGGGTATGTCTTTTATGTTTTAATGTTACTCGTGTACGCTACAATTTGTCCTCAACTGCAGTTGAGACAGTGGAGTTAGGTTAAGGGTTTTTGGGGTCTTTTTTCTCATGGCAGTATTTGGAAGTACTAACACTGGGTGGTTTGTATTACCCCTCCCTGGGCTGAGATGAAGGCAATTGATGGGCTCAGGGCCAGAAGTTCCTACTGGCCGTTCCAGTCATATTGGTCTGAGGTTAATGGTGAAAAGCACCATATTGAAGGTTACAGCATTTCCCTTTGCTTCCATTTTAATGATATTTGCCTGCCAGTGTTTTCTCTTTGAAGAGCAATTTAATAAACAATCACTGGCGTTTCATGTCGAGGGAAAGATTTGTAATGGCATTCATCTCCCCAGGAGTTCTTCCTCAGCCTGTGATTGGATCAAGCCCTTTGCAATGAATACAGCGAAGTGCTTGGTGGCTCCACATGCACGCTGGGTCCCTCCCTGCACAGGATGAAAATGGGCTGGGGATGGAGGAGGGGAACGATTTCCAGAATGATTCCGGTCTCTGCCTAAATTTCTCTTCCTTTAAAAATATTTTCTAAAGAAGTCAAACGTGAGCCTGTAATGACACTGAGGACTCTTAAAGGGAGGTCCGAGGTGGGGAGTGGGCACACAAAGTTCGGGAATGTCACCTTAGCCGGCTCTGTGTTTCTGGGTAAGAAGGAAGCTGAACAACCAAGGGCTTTCATTGTCAAAGATGACAATTGAAGCTCTTAGGCTTGACAAGGAAGATTATTATCAAACAGTCTTATTAAGCACCCACATGAATAAGACACTGTTCTGGGTGCCATACAAAGCGAGCCCAGGCAAGGACTTGCATTGCATGCATCTAATTTTGATTAAAATCACCTGTAAATTTATACAGCCAATTAGGGTGGGCCTCGGGCTCCAGTGAAGGTGCTCTGCAAGCTGAACGGGGCTGAGCCTGGGCACCCACGCCAAGAAGTGAGGAGCTTGACAGTCTTCTGGCTTCTCCTGTTGTAATTAACAACAGCAATGTTCTAGGAAGAGCACGTTGAAGAGAGGAGATCCTGGACATAGACTGCGCCAGGATATCAGGCTGCAGATGGGAAAGCCGGTAGTCATTTGTCTATACAAGTGGGGTCGCTCTGTGTGAGGTCACAGGGACCCACGTGGCTTGTCCTGAAGACCATTGCAATGACAATTTCTGTGGGATCAGAGGTTGGCAACTTCTCAAATGTGGCAAGCTGTTGTTCTTACTCTTCTTTCCTTTGGCATGTCAGGATTGGAGGGAAAGTGTTTAGGGTTCCTTTTAGAAGAAGGAGTGTGACTTTTAACAGCAGAGAAAGCTGGCTGCAACCAGCACGCAAATACTTCTCAGAAGGGATGGTGATGGGCACACTGTGGTGGAAACTCACCCACATGGTTGAGAATGGCCATTTCTGTGGCTGTTGACATGCCTGCTGCAAGTTGCTGCATCCTGTTTCTTTTTAAAGAGAATCCCACCACAACAAAAAGATATTCTAAGCTTTAGCCAGTGATATGCTTTCTTTAAGTAATGATATAAAATGATCACAGAGTGATTGCACAATAATGGGCATGGCCCCTTGTTGATGGCGGAAATGAGTTGTGACTTATGGGTATGGAAGCAGATGTGGCCAGTGCATGTTAGGAATGGAGCCAGAGCAGCCAATGATCTCCTGAAATAGCTTTATAGAGTCAGCCTGAAGGCTGTGCACACAACCTGGCTCTTACCCAGGCTGCCACCTAACCTGAAGACTGGTGCTTTCTTTGGCTTAGCCATGCACAATATTCAACATAGAGTAAAGAATTAGGGCCAGAGCAATGCAACCTTCCTCCGTTCTCCAACTGCCACCCACTTAACCCATTTTTATGCCTCAGAACACACTTTGAGATGGTCCTATAAGACTCCAAGTACATGGAAGAAGAACAGTTTTTCCTGTCTTTCTGAGGATGAATTAATTCTGATTTTCGTGGATTCTTCCATAGCAATACTGTATGACACGTTCACCTGTGATAAATGGAAGACATAATTGTTAAATGAGAAAGTTATTAGTAGAGTTATAAAAAACTGAGTTTTCCTGGCAAACCTGCTGTCATTGGGTTCGGTAGAGTGTTAGCAGTTGAGAGAAGATTCTAGAACTATTCACCAGGGTTCTAATCTCAGATCTGCCATTTACTTAAACAAACCATTGCCCTTCTTCATGCCTCTGCCTTCGAATCTGTAAAATGGACATAATATTACAACTTACCATAGGTAAGTGGGGCCAAGTTGTTATAAGGATTGAATGAGTATAATATGCAAAAACACTGGCACAGTGCCTGGCGTGTGTAAATACTTGATAAATGCTACTACTAGTATTCCTCCTTAATCCAGAACCCGAATAGGTTTGTATGCTTCCTCCCCTCTTTCCCTCCTCTGTTGACTGAAGGCAACTATAAAATAGACAACTATAACAAATAGCATTACTATAACATAGCACAGAGCCCAATGAGGGGCTGAACCCATGAACTGTGAGACCATGACCTGAGCCAAAGTCAGGTGCTTATCTGACTGAGCCACCCAGTGCCCCCCTCCCCGCCCCCCAGCAGAAACATACCAGAATGTGTCTGAGATGTGGCCTGGCACTTGCACATCCAAGTTCTCCAGATGATTCTGAGGCACAACCAGATGAGAACTACTGCTATGAGCCATCCTAAATTTAACAAATGAATAAGTACACAGTCCACACGGGTTTAGTAAAGCAGACATGAAGAGAGCACCACTGAGGGAACAGCTTTCACTGAAACGCATTCTTCCTGTAATATATTTCATTATAAAATTAATGATTTTCCTCTCACTCTGGAGAGGGATAGTTGGCAAAAGTGGTTATGGAAATGGAAGTCTTGGCTAGGCATTACATGCATGACACCTGGTATCAATCCAGGTGCATCTGTTAATGACCTTGGCAGTCAAAAGTATCCTAGCACAGTACAACTCACTCAGTACATATTCATTGAAGGGGGAGCCCAGGAAGCAATGCAGGTAAGTTTGCAATTTCCACTGAGGTCTGAACTTTCAGAGACACTTTTTCCATGGGATACCAGGGCCTCCCACACTGCACTGCTCCAGCGGCCTGGTTGCGAGCTGTAGCGTGAGGCCTGACCCGATGAAGGGGGCTTTCTGGCCCTGCAGGAAGGGGTCACATGTTCACGGCCCCTGCTCAGCACACGCCTGCCCTCACCCAGCTGGAGTCCAGCAGAGCTGCTCACTGGCTCTCACTCCCCTCCTTCCAACCCTCGGGCTCAAAGACTTTGAAAGGAAACGAGCTGCAAACTGTTTCTCTTTGGGAGTCTCGAATTTGTCGATGGACATAGTTATTAGAAAAGTAAAGTCAATCAAAAGATCATTCTTTGGCCCTGGAGATGAATAGGATAGTTTTATGCCATTAAACCTCCAAACTAAGAGACTCTTTATGAGAGAAGTTCCTTTGCAAGATGGTGCATCTGTCCACGCGAGAGTCCTGGCTTCTTCCGGAGCCTTCCAGGCAGCTCACTGCAGTTAGTTGGAGGCCGCCACCCTCATTAGGTCATGTTTACTGAAGGTGCTTGTTTTCTGTCTCCCCATTCAATCGGTTACAGGACACTGACAGGACAAAGCGTGGAGTAACTGACCACCAATGGAGCTGGCTCTGTTCAGGGATTACGGTTGCCTTGGGAACCAGCTTTGCTGAACTCACCACAGCAAACATGGAATGAATGGCTGGGTCAACACCCCAGATAAAAAGAGGGTTATGCAACTGTTTGCTGAACCCTTGGCAGGATTTTTTTTTCTGGACATTTCCCAGAATATCCCCATATTCACAAATTCCAAATGAAGACTTCTAATTTAAAGCCATAACAAGCATGTTCATTGTTTGCAGCAAAGAGCTGTTGCTTTTGGAAATATAAATGAAGGTCTGTAGAAGATTTGAACTGGGTGTTGCATCAGTTTTGGTAACGGCTAGAAAGCGTATTTAATGATAAGCTTTTCCTAGACAGGAAACCAGGGAAAGGCTCATGTATTTCTAATGATCTACATAAATAATTGCATCTACTGAGATTCCAAACTTCAGTTATTAAACAGTTTTATTCTCATCTCAGCTAGAGTCTTGAAAATGAATTTTAAAATGCAGAAGTAAGCTTTTGAAAAAAACCAAAAAACCTCAGAGACAGGATGGAGCCTCTCTTTGTGGACAAGCAAATTGGCAAACAGGACAATTTATTTCAGACAGTGAGAACAAAGGAGCAAGGTTCTGGGATCTCCTAGTTCCTCAAACCATTTAATTCTAGGCAAACAATTAAATGGTAACATAATCCAGGTGTCCGAGGTAGTTTATGTTTATTTCTGTCTCGGACTGTGGAAGGAAAGTATCTCACAGGGAAAGATAGTAACAGTTGTTATGACTAGTACCTGGCTGCTGGACACGTCTTCCTTCTTCTGTGTTTTCACCATCCGTGATTTTCTCAGACTCTTGAGTTCTGACTCCCGAGCATTTTCTTGCTAATTTCTTCCTCTTTCCACTTTCCCTTCACCCCCCACCCCCGGGGAAGTTCGTGTGGTGCTTTATACAAAGTAGGCACTAGGACTGGCTGTCTTGCACAGCGATTTGAGATGGCCTGCATCCAGGGTTCTCTTCCTCAGGGCCCAGGCGTCATCTCCAGAGAGGCCGTCCACCTTTCTTCAAACTCAGGTTTACCATCCTAATTCGATATCACTTTGTTCTGTCTTCACGTTCGCCTGGGGTGAGGTGGGCAATGGAACAACTGGAAGACTGCTTTCATACACACTTTTGTAATTCTTGTGAGTTAGACAAATTATTTTAGAATCGGTGATTGTTAGGTGTAGCAAAGTCGTTAATAACCATGTAATTTTAAGATGTCTCTTCCTTTTTATTGTGCTATTATTTCCCATTTTTATCTGGATACAGCCTTCCATCTTGGAAATTCTGGAGAAAATAATAAACGTTAAGTACAAAAGCATATGTGCTTTTTCCTGAAGGAAATATTTTATTTAATTTTATTTGATGTTTATTTATTTTTTAGAGACAAAGGGAGACAGAGCAGGAGCTGGGGAGGGGCACAGAGAGAGGGAGACACAGAATCCAAAGCAGTCTCCAGGCTCTGAGCTCTCATTATAGAGCCTGACACGGGGCTTGAACGCGAGTTGCAAGATCATGATCTGAGCTGAGGTCAGAGGCTTAACTGACTGAGCCACCCAGGTGTCCCTGAGGCAAATATTTTATTTTATTTATTAAAAAACCTTTTTTTGAAGCAAATATTTTAAATAACACTTACTATTATCTTTAACTTTTTGCTTTGCAATAACTATAGATTCATAAGACGTTCCAGAGAAATGTATGGGGACGTTCGTCACTCCTTCACCCTGCCCCCTTCCAAGCGAACATCTTGCATAGCTGTGGTATAATATCAAAACCAGGAAATCAGCATTGGTACTGGACAGAGTTTATTAAAATGTCGTTAGTTACACAGGCACTGTGTGTGTGTGTATGTGTGTCTGAATGCAGTTTTGTCACAGGTAGTTTTGTGTAGCTACCACCATGAACAGGGCACATCACCACAGGCTCCATCATACTGCTCTTTCATTAGTCACATCTACTTTCTCGCCTCATCTGGGCAAATTTTAATCTGTTTTCCATCTCTGTAATTATATTATTTCATTAACATTTGAATGGAATTATGCAGTTTATATCCTTCAGAGACTGGCTTCTTCACTCACTCACTAGCATTTCCTTGAAATTCACCTCGCTTACTGCATGTAGCAAGAGTCCGTTCCTTTTTTTTCTGCTGAATGCTGTTCCATGATCTTGAAGTGCCACAGTCCAGTCAACTACTCACCCCCTGAAGGGCATTTAGGTTATTTTCACTTTATGACTCTTATGAATAAAGTTGCTTTAAAATTTGTGCATGTTTCTACATAAAAATAAATTCTTTCTCCCCAACCTGGGATAAATGCCCAAGAGTACTATTGCCAGGTTCTATGGTAAGTCCATTTTTAGTTTTAAAAGAAACTGGAAACTATTTTTTAGAGTGGTTATGCCATTTATATTCCCACCAGTGATGTATGAGTAATTCACTTTTTCCACATCCTTGCCAGCATTTGGTGTTATAAGTGCTTTTTAATTTTACCCATTTTAATAGGTATATAGTGATAAATCAGTGTGATTTTAATTTGAGTTTCCCTAATGGCTAATGATGTTGAATATTTTTTTATAGGCCTATTCGCAGTCTATATATCTTCTTCAGTGAAAAATCTATACAAGTCTTTTGCCTATTTTCTAATTGGACTTTTAAAATGTTGAACCTTGAGAGTTCTTTGTATATATTTTAGATACGAGTCCTCTGTTGGATATGTGATTTACAAATATTTTCTCTAGTTCTGTAATTTGTCTTTTCATTTTAACAAGGTCCTCACAGGGGCACCTGAATGGCTCAGGCGGTTAAGTGCCCAACTCTTAGTTTCAGCTCAGGTCATGATCTTGCAGTTTTGTGAGTTCAAGCCCCACATTGGGCTCTGCATTGATGGTGTGGAGGCTGATTGGGATTCTCTCTTCTCTTTCTCCCTCGCTCTTGTCCCTCCCCTACTCATGCTGTCTCTATCTCAAAATAAATAAAGTTAAAAAAAAAAAAACCAAGGTCACTCACAGAGCAAGGTTTTAAAATTTTAATATGGTCTGGAGCACCTGGGTTGCTCAGTCAGTTAAGCCTCTGATTCTTGGTATCAGCTTAGGTCTTGATCTCATAGTTTGTGAGACTGAGACTCGCATTGGGCTATATGCTGACAGCATGGAGCCTGCTTGGGATTCTCTCTCTCCCTTTCTTTCTGCCCCTCCCCCAATCATACTCTCTCTCAAAATAAATAAACTTTAAAAGATATTTAAAATTTTGATGTGGTTTAATTTATACATTTTTCTTGCTCCAGATTGTGATTTTAGTATCAAATCTAAGAAATCTTTGCTTTGTCCTAGGAGCTATAGATTTTCTCCTATTTGTTTTCCCCAAAGTTTTATATTTTTTAAATTTATATTTAAGTCCATGATCCATTTTGAATTTATTTTTGCATAAGGAGTGAGATTTAGGTTAAGTTTTTTTCTTTTCCTATATGGATTTCCAATTTTCCAGTATCTTTTTTTTTTTTTAAGAAAGTCTGCCTTTCCTTTATTCAATTATTTTTGTTTCTTTGTCAAAAATTAAACAGACATATTTGTATAAGTTTATTTCTAGGTCCTCTTCTCTGTTCTGATCTAGATAGCAGTCCACCAGTACCATATTGTCTTGATTATTATAGCATATAGTAGATGCTAATATCATGAAGAATGATTCTTCTCCTTTATTTTTTATTTTCAAAATTGTTTGGACTCCTTTAGGGCTTCTTCCTTTCTATACAAGTTTAATTAAACATTTTGCTAAGATTTTGACAGTAACTGCATTATATCTATAGGTCAATTTGGGAAGAATTAGAAACTTTATTACATTGAATCTTCTAATCCATTAACATGGTATATCTCTCCAATGATTTAGGTCTTTTGTTTTTTTTTAAAAAGATGACCATTTTGTGATTTCAGCATACAGGCTCTTACATGTTTTATTAGATTTACACTTCTGCATTTAATCTTCTTGAGTAATTTAATATGGTATTACACTTTTAATTTTGTTTGAATGTGTTCATTATTGGTGCATAGAAGTATAATTGACTTTTGTGTGTTAATCTTGTATCCTGTGACCTTACTGGACTCACTTATTAGTTTAAGAAATTTGTTATGGATTTCTTGGGGGTTTCCATGTAGAAAATGATCTCATCTGCAAATAATGAGTTTTATTTTTTCCATTCTAATCTGCCTGTTTTAAAATTTTTCTTGCCTTATCTCACTGGCTAGATCTTCTGTTGCTATGCTGAATCAGAGTAGTGAGAAGAGATATTCTTTCCTTGTTCCTGATCATGGAGAGGAAAACATTCAGTCTTCACCCATTCAGCATGATGTTAGCTACAGGAATTTATAAATTGCTTATAAATTTATACATTTATAAATGTTGACAACATTCCCCTTTATTCCTAGTTGGTTGAGAGTATTTGTCATAACTGGGTGTTGAATTGTCCTTTTTTGTATCAACTGTTTGGTCATGTGATTTTTCTTCCTTAACTTGTTAATATGTAATCCCACCTGGCCATAGTATACTATTCCTTTTATATGTTTCTAGATTTTATTTGCTAATATTTTGTGGAGGATTTTGTTTAAACCTATGAGATATAGGTTTTTGTTTTGTCTTCCCTGAATTTGTCTGGTTTTGGTATCAAGGTAATACTGACCCATGAAATGAATTGGGAAGTGTTCCTTCCTCTTTAATTTTCTATAAAATTGGTGTGAATTCTTTTAATGTTTGGTACAAATCTTCAGTAAAAGTATTTTTCAGGAGCTTTGAAATTTACAAGTTTAATTTGTTTTAGTATTATAGGACTATTCAAATTATCTACTTAATCTGGGCTGAGTTATGATAGTTCGTGGTTTTTGAGGAATTGGTCTATTTCTTCTAAATTGTTGAATTTATGATCATAAAGTTGTTCATGGTATTCCTTTTAATGGTTGAAAGGTCTGTGTGGTTTCTCCTGTTTCATTATTGATACTGGTGATTTATGTCTTCTCTCTTTTTATCTTTGTCTTGCTGGAAATTGGGTTTTCCCCAAAGGACCAACTTTTCATTTCATTAATTTTCTCTATTAGTTTCCTTTCCAAAATTTCATTTATTTCTGCTCTATTTTTGCTATTTCCCTCCTTCTTCTTGCTTTGGGTTTATTTTGCTCTTCTTTTTCTAGTTTCTTGAGGTAGGAACTTAGATTCTTGACCTAAGAATTTTTCTCTTTTCTAATGTAAGCATTTAGGATTAAAAATTTCCCTCTCAATATTGTTTTAGATGTGTCTCCAAGATTTAGATATGTTGAATTTTCATTTTCATTCAGTTCTCTGTACTTTATTTAAACTTTATTTATTTATTTTGAGAGAGAGAGAGAGAGTGTGTGTGTGTGTGTATTACAGCAGGGGAGGGAGAGAGAGAGAGAGAGAGAGAGAGAGAGAGAGAGAGAATCTCAAATAGGATCCATGCTGTCATCATGGAGCCCCACACAGGGCTTGATCCCACGAATTATGAGATCATGATGTGAGCCCAAATCAAGAGTTGGACACTTCACTGACTAAGCCACCCAACCATCCCAGTTCTTTGTACTTTTAAGAATTTCCTTTGTGATTTTTTTCTTTGAGCCATGGATTTATTTAGAAGTGTATTGTTTAATTTACATGTGTTTGAAGATTTTTCCATTGTCTTTCTATTATTGATTTCTAGTTTAACTTCTATTGTAGTCAGGAATATACTCTGTATGATTTCAATTCTTTTACATTTTAAAATCTGTTTTACAAATCACAATATGGTCTATCTTGATTAGTGTTTTATGGAATCTAGAAAGTAATCTGTATTTTGCGGCTATAAGGTGGAATGTTCTATAAATGTCAGTTAGACCCTGTTAGTTGATGGTATTAATGAGTCCTATAGCCTTATTCGTGTTCTGTTTAGTAATTCTATAAATTAATGAGAGTGGAATGTTGACATCTCCAACTCTAATTGTCTGGTTCTCCTTTCAGATCTGTTGGTTTTGTTTTATGTATTTGATGCTCTGTTGTTTGCTGCATAGACTTATTTTTAATAGATAATACTTATAGACAACATTTAGTTGTTCATGTTTTTAAAAATAATCTCTGCCAATACTGCTTTTTAATTGGTGTATTTTGATGATTTATATTTAAAGTAATTTTTGATAAGAGAACTTCAGTCTGCTTTTTTATTTTTTAATTTTTTGTTCTCTGTTTCTCATTCCTGTGTTTCCTTTATTTTTCTTTTGTCTACTGTGAACTACTTGAACATTTCTTGGAATTCTATTTTGATTTAATTATAGTGCTTTTGAATATCTTGTTTATAGAGTTTTCTTATATATATAATCATAGCCTACTGGTATTTATGATTTACTGCTTAGAGTGAAGTATTGAAACTATTTAAGTAAGAATACTTTTTAAAAGATAATTATCTTCAGCATTTGCTTTACATACATTAGATACCACATAAGATGATGATATGCAACAATTTTTCCTTCAACCATAAAATGTAATTTGAGAATATCACAAGGTGAAAAATAGTCTACTATATTTACTCCTAAATTTTACCTATTTGGATGTTCTTTTTTCCCTTATGAAGCCCCAGGATCCCAGCCTTCTTCTCTTATTACTTCTTTCTATTCTGAGTGCTCATTTTTTAAGGGTAGGTCTGCTAGTGACAAGTTATATTAGTTTTGTTTCACTTGAGAACTTCTTTATTTCCCCTTCATTCTTAAAAAAAAAAATGTTGTTGCCAGGTAAAGAAATCAAAGTTGACAATATTTATCTTTTAGCACAATATTTATATTGTGTCACTTCCTTCTGGCTTCCATGGTTTCAAATGAGAAATCTGCTTTCATTCAAATTGATGTCCCTCTGTAGGTAATATAATATTGGTCTCTGAGTGTTACTAAGATTTTTTTCTTTATATTTTGTTTTCAGAAATTTACTTGTAATGTCTTTTGTGGCAATCTCTTTGAAGTTATGCTACTTGGATTTGTTCAGTTTCTTGGATCTATTGGTTCAAATCTTTCACCAAATTGGGGAAGTTTTCAGTCATTATTTCTCCGAATATCTTCTTAGTCCTACACTATTTCCTTTTGTTCTGGTACTTCAATGATACAAATTTTTTAGCTTTTATTTTTGCCCTGTAAGTTCTTTGTATCTATTCATTAAAAGTTTTTGTTTAGTTTAGTTTAGTTTTTTAAAAATAAACTCTATTGATTTGTTTTTAGCTTTGCTAATTCTATTATCTCCCCTTTACCACTGAGCTCATCCATGAATTTTTTTTATTTCAGGTATTTCATTTTGCACTTCTATAATTTCTGCCTGGTTCTTTTAAAAACACTTATATTTCTTTGCTAAGCTTATATATTTTTTAAAAATTTCATGAACATTTATGATTGTTTATGAAATCATTTTTACAATGGCTACTTTTAAATCCTTGTCAGATAATACCATTATCTGTTCGTCTCAGTGCTGGTGTCAGTTGACTGCCTTTTCTCATTAAAATTGTACTTTTCATGGCTCCTGATTTGATGAGTGATTTTGATTGCGCTTGGACATTTTTTTTAAATTGGGGTAAGTTTGGTTTATAACATGTACGTTTCAAGCATATAGCAAAATTATTTGATATTTGTATACACTACAAAGTGGTTGCCATTGTAAGTCTAGTTACCATCCATCATTTTATTTATTTATTTATTGGAGGTAAAATTGGTAATATAAGATATGCTGGACATCTTGTGATGTTTGGAGACTTTTGGTCTTATTTCAGCTTCTAATAAGCAGCCACTCTAGTTAGATTTTGGTTCTGAATTGTTTTTGTGAACTACAATTTCTATGAGAATTTAGCTTTCAGAGTCCCTGCAGTGTTATTTTGGTTGACTTCATTCTTCTGGCTCTGCTCAGCTCTTACTTAATTCCTGTAGCGCTGCCCAGTATAAATGGATGGGTGGTTCTGGAAACATTGGGTTTTGGTTGCTGCTGCTGCTGACTGAGCCTGCCATTGCCGCAGGTATGGATAGGGTAGATCTCTCCATTAGGTCTTGCTGGGGTGTCCTGCTCCTGGTTCTTTGTCTAGAGAGAGCAAGCTTTTCTATTTGTCTATGCCTGAGGGTGATTCCAAGTGGCAGATCTCCCGTGCCTGGTATGTGATATACGGACCATAGAAAGGACCTACAAGAGACTCACTGTGGTGATGATCTCAAAGTCTTAAGGTCTTCTACCAGTGTATCTTCTTATTCCGAGTCTAGGAAATTGTTTTTAGATTATCTGATGAATCAGCTCCAGGATATTTAGTTATATTTACGGGGAAGAGCAAGGAAAAGTGAGTCTATGGCCTATTATCCCTGAACTGGACAGAACTTATCATTTTTAAACTGAAGAGGAAAAAAAACCCCTTTCTTCCCTCCACTAAGAATAATCTATTTTATTTGTTGAAAAACTATAAAAACAAAGACAAGCAAAAAGTAGTAAGTAAAATTCCAATGTTTTCACAAAAATATACATTATTAACCCTGTGATGTATGCCTTTCTTGATTCCCTCTGTGTATATGTAATTTTTGAAAAATTATCGACTTTTATACTTATTTTTTACTAATATTTCGTAAGTATACTTACAGATCCATATATAATTTTTTATTTATACTAACCATTTTTAGTTTGTAAAGAAGACACACAGCTAGGTTACTTAAGAAATGAAAGCTATGATTAGAATATGGAGGAATCAAGAAAGTTGTCTTTGGGGTGCCTGGGTGGCTCAGTCAGTAGCGTCCAACTTCGGCTCAGGTCATGATCTCACGGTTCGAGGGTTTGAGTCCCGCATCAGGCTCTGAGCTGACAGCTCAAAGCCTGGAGCCTGCTTTGAACTCTGTGTCTCCCTCTCCCTCTGCCCCTCCCCGGCTCATGCTTTGTCTCTCTCTCAAAAATAAATAAACATTAAAAAGAAACGAAAAGAAAGCTGTTTTTGTAGTTGTCCAGATATTCTGAGGATGAAACATTAAGAAAAATTGGAACAGTTGTTCATCTTTAAGATATAAGGCCAGCTCAATGGACCTTCACCTATAATGATTAGGATCCTTCCTTCCTTCCTTCCTCTCTCCCTTTCCTTCTTTCTTCCTTCCTTCCTTCCTTCCTTCCTTCCTTCTTTTCTTTCTTTCCTTCTTCCTTCCTTCCTTCCTTCCTCCCTCTCTCCCTCCCTCCCTCCCTCTTTCTTTCTTTCTTTCTTTCTTTCTTTCTTTCTTTCTTCTGAGAAGATCCATTGTTCCCTGCTACTTTCTGCTGTCTTACAGTTCCTAAGACAAAGAATCTGTTTGTATCATATTTTAAAATCATTGAATATACAGCATGTATACTGGGCAGTTTTGAGCCAAGCCACATGATGGAAAGATGGCTTCCAAAATGGCCATCTTACCCAAGTTCACCTGATTCCTCCTGGCTCAGCCCCAAGTCTCATACATTGTGACCAGAGTAGTAGGGTTCATGTAACATAATATGTGACTTTACATGAAAAACAAAAACAAAACAAAACAAAAACCTACCTATTGTCAGGTTTTCCATAGAGGAGTTGTGGGAGGGGAGACACATGGAAAATCCCAGGCCCATATAACCCAAATACATGGAACATTTGGGATGATTGCAATTTTTTATGCTTTTGAACTATACTGCAGCAAATAGCCCTGTGGTTAATCTTTGCTCTAGTCTTTTAGATCCTCATTCACATGAGTGACTTTCACAGGTCATAATAATAACAATACAAATCATAATTGCTAATGTGCCATATAGACCCTCAACAGCTGTCAGTTAAAGAAACTCACTCACTTTGCTATATGTTTGCTGAATTTTTATACCTAAACATCACATTATAAATAACTGAATATATTTCAGTGGAAACTGAGGACCATAGAAGTATCTAAAGGTACATGATTAGACTAGTGAAAATTCTGGGAGTAGATTCCAGGTCTGGCAGCTTCTGGTCTATATACCATGCTGCCTTTCTCCTCTTAGGATGAAGTATCCTCTGGAAACCAGGCTCTAGCACTGTTTAGAAATCTTTCAGAATATTTACATTTTAGGAAGATTTTCAACAACAAAGGTACAACAAAAAATCAGGGTACTCTCGTTGACTTTCAACTAAAGAGAAATGAAATCAATGAGAAAAGTCCATTCCTAAGTATTCTAGTAAATTGGGGATTTCCTATAGATATGATATTTATTTGGTGTCTCCTGTGTATAAGTGTATTAGTCACAGATGCTTGGATCCCTAGAAGGCTCTAAGATTCTTCATTTGCTGCATCATTAACTCCTCTGGTCATATGTATCCAGGAATCCTGAGGGGGCTCAGGATGATTATCCCAAAGTTTCTACTTTTTGGGAATCTCTGGTACATTGCTTTAGGCATAGAAGCTTAACAAATGAATTTTTCAACATATGAAATTTATGTTTGAGGTAGAAGTCCTGTGGTAAAGAGAGAAATGAACATTTTCTATGCATGCATGTATTTGTAAGAGTCAAATAATTTAGCCCAAATTCACTTCTAGGAGCTGAAGCTGTTACTGATGAAATTTTTACTTCTCATTCAGATGTTTGATATTCCACAGAGTTCATCTACAGGATAGCGGAAGAAAGTGAGAAGCGGCGATCCCGTTGGGCACACCAAATAATTACAAGAAAGTTTGTCAGACCTAGGATAAGGGGTGGGTGAAGGAAACTAATATTTTTGCGCAGCTGGTAGGTACCAGTTACTTTAAATTGTTATCTCTTGCAATCTTCAAAACAACCCTTTGACTCAGTTGTTTCCTTATCAGTCCATTGTACAGATGAGGAAATTGAGGTTTTGGAGAGATTTCTTAGCTAAAAGTCACAGGGGGAGGAATAAAATCAAGGTCTGTGGATTTCTGGGACTTGTATCTTTCTTTCCATAATAGAAACTGCTTCTTGAAGGTCTCAGGATTAAAGCATATTGGATTCTGGAAATAGAGGATATCTCTTTAAATGCATAGAGTATGAATCTACCACAGGGTTCTGCTCAGTTGAATTCTAATCAGTCCATCCTTAAAACACATGCAGGTGGGAAATTTGAGTCTTTAGTGTCAGGAGAGCATGGCAACCTGGGACTTGCTGGGCTTGTTGCAGAGGCTCAGGGCTAATGTGCCTCTAAATCCCTTAAAGGCACATTAGTGGGTAATTACAACAAATAAAGGCTAATGGGAGAACCACATCTGTTTTGTTGATTTGGCTTAGAGAAGAATTCTGGGTTAGGAGATTTAGTCAAATTGCTTGACCCTCTTTAGCCACCCCTATTCCCAGTCCAAAGCATACCTGCAAGGGGCCCATTGTCTCATGGAAAGATCTCTTGACCTCATGTGTGCATCGGAAAAGCATAAGCAGCCACATACTGATTCTCATCCTGTTTCTGACACAGTGACCTAGCTGATGACTTTAGACAGGCCACACATTTTCCTGACCCTGGAAAGGCCATAGAATGTGCCTAGAAGGAGGAATGTCATGAATAGATTTTTATCTTTGCTGGCTCCCAAGGGATCCAAAGTGTTTTTGCAAATGAACTGACAAAAATCCATTTGAGAAAGAGACTTCTCTGCTTTATTGCTCCCAAGGTATCTGTAGTCCAGGTGCTAATGTGCTGTCACGGTCCAGGTGGTCAAGCTTTTATTTTTTGAGAAGTTTGTTTAACAAAACTTTCACTTGGGACATAGAGAACCCATTATTAATTTTGTAATGGATGGAGTAATTGAAAACCTGTTCTTAGAGGCTTTCCCTATTAGAGGATCTAATTCAACCTCTCTGTGGTAAAGACAATGCTGCATGATCACTGAATTCCATTTCATCTTTCTCTTCCTGAGTATGTGGGGTGACTAGATGTCTTAACCTCCCTTCTGGTTAGAGTGGACCATATGACTGGTTCTCACCAATGGGGGTAAGCTTCAGAGTTGTAATCCATTCCCAGATCTGATCTTAGAAATACTACATCTGAACATCCAGCCTGCTCTGTCCCTGACTCAGGAACCATAGAAGCCATATGTTGAATCTATCTCATTAAAAGATGGAGGTGACCTAAATCCCTGAGTTGCCTGAGGGAAGAGAGATGCTTTGTAGAGTCACCTTCCCCAGCAGACTTTATGTGAATGAGAATCAAACCTTTTCTTGTGTTAAGCCACTGAGATTTATGGATTTATTGGTGCCATGGGAAAGCCCAGTCTGTAGTAAATAATGCATTCTCCTCTTCATATGTGCCATTTTTTGTGCTTCCACTGAAGTCTCATAGAATCTTGGCTTTTTATCCAGAGCTAAAAGTTCTTAGTCCAAACAGCCACCTAATGCTTGATTCTCCTCTGCCAGATCCTAGTCAAGGGGATTTCATTTCCTCCTATAACTACCATTGAGACAGCACTGAGTTTTAGATATTCTTTCTACATTGAGCTCTATATCAGATAATGTCTGCTATATTACCATTATAGGAGGCTTCCAACCATTTCTCTCACCCCAACTAATTGCATGTCAATCATCCCACAGAAGAAAGCCTCAAGTGCTAAGGGATGTTATAAGCATTTGAACAGTATTATATTATGTGTTTGAACAGTGTTCCTAAGTTCATACCACCATATTTGGGCTTGCTTTCTTCTCCAGTGCCCTTGACTTTGCAAACATTAAAGCATCTGCTCTCTGCTGTACCTCATTCTAACTCTTTGTTCACCATTAAAAAAAAATTTTTTTTTAATGCTTATTTAGTTTTTAGAGAGAGACAGGGCAGGAGTGAAGGAAGGGCAGAGAGATGCTGATGGCAGCATCTTCAATGGTCTCCGGAGAGGATCCTCCTTGACAGAATCTAGCTTGACAGAATCGCGTCCTGGCTTCTGCCCTGGTCAGGCCAGTCTAGGTCTACCTTTCTCAGCTTTCCCAGCCAGGAGCTGGAACTATTTAGGATTAGAACAGGCAACTCATTCTATACAGTAGCCAAGAGTCAAGTCTAGTAAGATACATGACAAGAGACCTGTCAGGCTAGAACATTAAGGACTAGAAGAAGCCATCCTGTCCTGGGAAAACTTTTCAGACATAATTGTGAAGAATTTTAGAAAATTTTAGAAATATATATTAATATATGATATATTTATGTGCTGTATTTGTTACTTTTGTATCTATATATACATTCATTTATCCATCTGTCTATTTTTCTATCTCTACCTCTTTAGCTCAAAAATATTCAAGAGAATTTTCTCTATGAATTTCAGAAAAATGATTATTTTGGTAAGGGAGAGTAAGAGAAGATGGGGGTTACTTTAGCTATTTCTGTAATGATTTCATTTCTTTAAAATATAAAGGATCTCAAACAAATATGGCAAAAAATTTTACTTTATTATATCTAGGCATTGACTGTAGAAGGACTTTTTTATATCTGAAATATTTGATAACTGAAAAATTAAGACATTTTCCAATGTACAAGGGTATGGAAAGTTTACTGCCATCTCTGAAAGGGCTGCTAGAGAATGAACATCAACAGGGAGAAATAGATATTGAGAGGAAGAGAGATTAGAAGCAAAAAGGAGTAAAGAAAACCAGTAAAACTAACTATTAAAAATAACAGTGTTAATTATTTTTAAAAATCAGTAGAATTGGGACCCCAAATTATAGTAATATCAAAATCATAACTGATGGTTAGCTGAGGTGATGGAGGGAGGTGTTAAGGATGGAGAATGATGGGACTAAAATTGTCCTAGATTCCTGTCTTGTTGGAGGGTGGGGATTAAATCTAGTTGTTCATAGCAAGACATATTTAAATATGTACTTGAAAATCTAAGAGTAATTTGTAGAAGGAAGAGGCAGAATATATAAATTCTACAGCTTTGGAGAGAACAGGGAGCGAGAGAGGAAGAGAGAGGGAAGGAGAGGAGGAGGGGGAGGAAGAAAGAAGGAGAGAAGAGGGAGAGAAAAGGAGAAGAGAGGGGGAGAGAGAAAAGGGGAAAGAGAGGAAGGGGAGAGGGAAGAAAAGGGAGGGAAGAAGGAGGAAAAGAGAGGAAGAGATGGAGGGAGGGAGAGACAGAGAGGAATGGGGAGAGAGGTAGAGAGAGAAGGAAGGGGGAGAGAGGAAGAGGATAAGGAGGGAGAGAGAAAAAAGAGAGAGAGAGAAGAGAGAAGGAGAGGTAGAGGGGGAGAAACAGAGAGAGGAAGGGAAGGAGGGAGGGAGGGAGAGAGCTGACCAAAGAAAATTCAAATTCTTTTACAAATGGCGGGAGACAGGGAAAAATACAGCATAGCACCACACACACACACACACAGTTTTGATAGAATGACATCTTTGGAGGGCATGTGTGGGGCTCAGTTGGTTAAGTGTCTGACTTTGGCTCAGGTCATGATCTCCTGGTTATTAGTGAGCCCCGCTTCGGGCTCTGTGTAGACGCTCAGAGCCTGAAGCCTGCTTCTGAATCTGTCTCCCTCTCTGTCTGCCCCCTCCCCACTCATTCTGTATCTCTCAAAAGTAAACATTAAAAAAATTTTTTAAATAGGAGATAAGCAGAAATTACAAAATATTTTGATATTATTATTGAGATTGTGTACCAGATTTCTGTGATGCAGTCAATGGAGTTTTAAAAATTTATAACCTTAAGTGCTTTATTTGAAAATAATTAACTAAAATTCCAGCCAAAATGTTAGAAAAAATAAAAACAAAATTAATTCAAAGAAGGTAGTGGTTAATAGAGAAAAGAGAAATGAAATAAATATTACATTTTTATTTTACTTTAGGTAATAATTGTTACTAATAATGATTAAAAATCACTCAAAGATGTTTCTTTGAAAATACTAGTAGTATTTTTTTAAATGATGTTTTTAGCAAAAAACAATTAGAGATGTCCTCATTAATAACATTAAGCAAGTAACCACAGAGATAGGAAGTTGTAAAACTCATAAGAGAGTAAAGTTTTGTACCAATTAATTTAGAAAACTAGACAAAAATAGAAAAAAAAAGGAATTTATCAAGATGATCAAAATCGGATCAAAAAGATGTAGACCAGAGATAATAAAAATATGTTAAAATCAAACAGTAAGCATGTCTCTACATTCAAATTAGTTTTGAGAGAAAATTCTACAAATTTTCAAAGAATAAATGATTTCCATATTGTCATCTTTTATAAAATGTTCCAAAATACTTTAAAAAATTAGAAAGGTAACCTAACATGTTATGAGACCATATCACTTACGAATATGGATTTCAATTTTTAAAATTACATATTAGGAAATCAAATCTGGTAGTGCACTAAAATAATATATCATGATCAAATAAAATTTGTACCAGTAATGTAAACATGGTTAAATATCAGAAAATCTACCCATATGCTTTCTACATTAATGGATTAAAGATAATAATGCTGTCATTATGTATTGAAACCAATTTTTATAATATTCAATATTTAATCATAATTTTAAAAGAATTTCTGTAATTTCAAAAAAAAATCTTCTCAAATTAGTTATAAAAGATGTTGCCTTGACCCAATAAAATATATCAATTAGAAATTCACAGTGAAAAAAGGAAGAAATTTACAGCAAACATTATGTGGAATGGTAACACGTTAGAGTCACTCTCACTAAAACCAAGAAAAGTTCTAGAATGCTTGCCATCATTTTTATTCTACCTTTTAGAAACAACACTAATCAATGAAATCACACACACATACACACAAAGAAGGAGTAGGAACTTTGAAGAATGAATGGCATGCCATTATATGAAGATAAAGTTAGCTACTCAGATATCCATGAAAATCAAAGGACAAGGGGTTAGAGATAATATGGGAGTTTAGCAGCATGGCAGGATATGATATCATCATTTCAAACAGCCTATTAATATTGTGTACCCCACCACTAACTGTTTAAAACTATAAATGGTGTGTGTGTGTGTGTGTGTGTGTGTGTGTGTGTATGCAGAAGGAGGAAAGGTGGAAGAGACATAGAGACAGAGATAGGGACAGAGAAAGACAGAAAGAGATATAAACCATTAAATCTTTAGGAATTAATTGTACAATAAGTGCTCAAAATCTTAGATCTTTAAAGAAATAATTAAAAGTTTTACCAACCTTAAACAACATCTGCATAACTGAAAAATTTTTATGAATAATATTCATTGTTATAAAGACTTAATTCATCATCATGTAAATCTCTGTATTTAATGCAATCCCAATGAAAATTCCAAAAGGAACTTTTGTGTTAGAAAAGTTATCTAACAATTTGGCAAGAATAAAATGAAATGAAATGAAATCCGTACTTAAACTAATTATAAAAATAAATTCCATATAGATTAAACATCTAAATGTAAAGAAAATCAGAGTGTAAATGTATTAGATGAAAATATAGATAAGTATGTCTGATTTTTACAACAGAAAAAGCATTTTTTTAAAAAATATATAATTTATTGTCACGTTATCTAACATACAGTGTATACAATGTACTTTGGGAGTAGATTCCCATGATTCATCGCTTACATGTAACACTCAAGAAGTGCTCTGCTCAATGCGCATGACTCTTTTTCCCCTCTTCCATGCCCCTCCCCCATCAACTCTCAGTTTGTTCTCTGTATTTAAGAGTGTCTTATGGTTTGCCTCTCTCTCTGTTTGGAACTCTTTTTTTCCCCCTGGTCTTTCCCCATGGTCTTCTGTTAGGATTCTCAAATTCCACATATGAGTGTAAACATATGGTATCTGTCTTTCTCTGACTGACATTTCACTTAGTGCAATACCTTCCAGTTCCATCCACATTGTTGTAAATGGCAAGATTTTATTCTTTCTCATTGTCAAGTAGTATGCCATTGCATACATAAACTACATTTTCTTCATCCATTCGCCAATTGATGGACATTTGAGCTCTTTCCATAATTTGGTTATTGTTGATGGTTCTGCTATAAACATTGGAATACATGTGCCCTATGGATCAGCACTCCTGTTTCCTTTGGATAAATTTCTAGTAGTGCTATTGTGATCATAAGGTAATTCTATTTTTAATTTTTTGAGGAACCTCCACACTGTGGAGGTGGCTGTACCCATTTGCATTCTCACAAACAGTGCAAGATAGTTTCAGGGAAAGCATTCTTTTTCTTTTTTAATGTTTATTTACTTTTGTGAGAGAAAGAGAGAGAAGTGGGAGGGGACAGAGAGAGAGGGAGACAGAATCTGAAGCAGATTCCAGGCTATGAGCTGTCCACACAGAGCCTGACGTGAGGCTCGAACCCATGGACTGGGAGAACATGACCTGAGCTGATGTTGGACATGTAGCCAACCCAGGCACCCCAACCCCCACTCCAGGGAAAACATTCTTAAGTAAGATTCATAAAACCATTAAGGAAAAGTATGATAAATCTGTACCAAACATAAAAAACAGTAATACTTTTTAAAAAATCCTCTGTAAGATAAAAGACATTATTAACACATTTAAAGTTAAAACTTTAAAGTTAAAGTTAAAACAAGGGAACAGCCAAAATTATTTGCAACATATACATAAGATAAACTATTATTTCAGGGGTGCCTAGGTGGCTCAGTCAGTTAAGTGTTTGACTTGATTTCGGCTCAGGTCATGATCTCACAGTTTGCAAGTTCAAGCCATACATCAGGTTCCACACTGGCAGTGCAGAGCCTGCTTGAGATTTTCTGTCTCTTTCTCTCACTTTGCCTCTCCCCTGGCCACTCTCTCTTTGTCTCAAAATAAATAAATAAACATTAAAAAAATAAACTATTTCTTTAAAGAACTTTTAAGAAACCAATAAGAAAAGAAGAAAGTGAGTATAAAAATGAGCAAAGGAAAGAACAAAGTCATTCACTGAAGATCTTGAAATCTGAAAGCCAATCTACAAATGAGATGATTAGACTAGCGGAATACGATTTTTCATGTAATTTGCTATGAGTTGCAAAGTGACTCATATGCAAAACTGGAGGGGATGTGGGAGTTTTGATGAGAGTAAATTGATACTGCCTCTTAGGAGAACACTTTGCATTGTTAATTGAGATGTGCATATCTAAGACCTAGCAATTCCACTCAGCATCTGCTGTAAGAAATTCTTGAAGATTTGCTGAAGAAAACAAAAATGAAGGTGTTCACTGCAGTGTTGTGTATATCAATAAAAAAGAGTGACTGGGCACCTGGGGGGCTCAGTTGGAGAAGCAGCCAACTTCAGCTCAGGTCATGATCTCACAGTCATGAGTTTGAGCTCTGCATTGGGCTCTGTACTTATGGCTCAGAGCCTTGGAGTGGGCTTTGAATTCTGTGTCTCCCTCTCTCTCTGTCCCTCTCCCACTCACACTCTTTCTCCTTCTCTTTCAAAAATATATAAACATTTAGAAAAAGTGACAACAATCAAAATGGCCATCAACTGGGAACTGTTGGAAGAAACTAATGCTATAAAAAGATTTCCAAGATATGTTAAGGAGTGTAAAATATAACTTGAAGAACAAGAAGTAATAAACTATTTATTTGCTCTGTGCCCTGTACCCTGAGTTCAAAGCTGTGGCTTTTATTTGGCCTCACTGGGGCCACATTGCTACTGCTGTGTACCCAATCCTTTGGGTTCCAATTCATGGCTCTGACCCACCACCTCCAGACTGAGCTGCTGCTGCTCTGTGCTCTACCTCTTGGATCCTGACATGGGGCTTTCATTGACAATCATCAGCAGGGCCACTCGTCAGCAACTGCGCTCTTGAGTCAGAGCTTTGACCCACCATCACAGAGGCTGGGCTGCTGCTACTGCTGCTTTGTACTCCATCCCTGGGGTCTTGCGTTACAGGGAAGACTCTGTAACTAGGGCTGAGCTGTTGCTGCTTTGCATTATGACACCTGGGGCCAGAGTTAGGACTTTTTGACTCACCATCCCCCAGGGAATGCTGCTGCTGTATCATACACGCCAGGCCCAGGTTATTGCTGATCCCTGTCATCTGTGGGCCTATACTGCTACCGTGTCTCCCCTGTACCCCAACTTTCTCCCATGGCCTGAGTCGCTATGATGACTACACCAGCTTCCGCAGCAAAGGCATCCACGCTGCTGGACCCCAGCACCACTTGCCACTCTGAGTGCCAACATGCCAGCCCTGGTACCATGAGGGATGTCATTGGTTAGAGCTTCCCCAAATGAACAAAAAAAATGAGAATAGAAGAACCTCAACAGCCTTTGTCACTGAGGATCCCAATAGTCTTAGCCATCACAGCCACCCATAGGACCTCGGTAGTGTTGGTCACTGAACACCCCTTTGGCACTCACCAGCATTGACTTCAGCTGACAGAGCTGTACAGAAACTAGAGACTGTGACACTGTGCTGTTCCCAGCACCAGACATGCTGTATCCCACCCCTTCTGACGCCCTTTGTGGCCACCTTTAGGTGAACATTTTTCCTCACTGATGCCAGTTCTCAAAGCTGGAAGGGGTGACTGGTCCCCCAAATGTGGAGGCATCAAGGCAGAGTCACTAGAAACATGAGAAAGAAGGGAGACATGACACCAGAGGAACATAATAGTTTCTCAGTAACTGACCCCAAAGAAATAGAAATCCATGAGTTACCTGAAAAAGATTTCAAAATAATCATTTTAAGAAAGCTAAGCAAAATTCAAAAGAACACAGATAAACAACTCAGGAAAACAATGGATGACCAAATGAAAAATCCAACAAAGGGGTAGGAATCATTAAAAAGGAATCAAACAGAAATTTTGGAGTGAAGAACACCATGAATGAAATGAAGAATGCAATAGATAGCTTTAACATCAGCTCAATCAAACAGAAGAAAGAATCTGTATACTTTCAATCAGAGCTTTTGATATTATCCAGGCAGAGGAGAAGGAAAGAAAAAGAATGGGGGTGCCTGCATAGCTTATTCAGTTGAGTGGCTGACTTTGGCTCAGGTCATGATCTCACAGTTCTTGAGTTTGAGTCCCGCATTGGGCTCCCTGCTGTTAATGTGGAGTCTGCTTCAGATCCTCTGTCCCCCTCTCTCTCTCTGCACCTTCCTCACTTGTGCTCTCTTTCTCTCAAAACTAAGTAAACATTTAAAAAAAAGAGAGAGAGAAAAGAACGAAAAAGAGTGAAGAAAGCCTATAAATTATGGGATACCATCAACAGAAATGATATTTGCAGTATGGGAAGAAAAGCGAGAAAAGGTCAAAAATCTCATTTAAAGAAACCATGGCTGTAGATTTCTCAAATTTAGGGAGAGATATGGCCATTAAGCACATGAAGCTCAAAGATCCCTGAACAGATTCAATCCAAAAAGATCTTCACTAAGACACATTATAGTGAACTTCTCAAAAATCAAAGAAGAAGAGAGTATTTTGAAAGCAGTGAGAGAAAAAAGGTTAGTCACATATAAGGGAACCGTGATAATGTAATCAAAAGTTTTCTCATCAGAAATCTTGCAGTCTAGAGGAGAGTGCTAAATGCTAAAAGAAAAAAAAAAAAAAGAATGCCAAGCAGAATACTTTCCCTGGCAAAGTTGTCCTTCAGAAGTGGAGGGATAAAGGCTTTTCCAGACAAACAAAAACTGAGAGAATTTATCATCATTACACTGGCCATATGAGAAATGCTAAAAGGAATTCTTTAAGCTTAAGTGAAAGGACCCTAGTTAGTACCATGAAAACATATTAAAGCATAAAATTTGTGGGTAAAGGTAAATATATAGTAAAATTCAAAATACTCTAATATGCAACGATGATACATAAATCCCTTTGCACTTTAGAATATATATTAAAAGACAAAAGTGTTAAAAATAACAATAGTTACAATATTTGACTTGTGGACACACAATATAAAAACATAAATTGTGGTATCAACAGCATAAAATGTAGGCTAACCAAGTAAATGTGTAGAACTTTTCTATGAAAATGAAGTTAAGTCATTATAAGCTTAACATAGACTGTTATACGATGTACTATGAAAGCCTCATGGTAATCACAAAGCAAAAACCTACAATAAATTATAAAGAGAAAAGAATCAATACCACTACAAGAAGATCATCAATTTACAAAGAAGGAGAGAAAGAAAGTAGTTAAGGAACTACTAAACAATCAGAAAACAATTAACAAAGTGGTGTTAGTAAGTCCTTACCTATCAATAACTCTAAATGTGAATGATTTTAGTTCTCCAATTAAAAAGTATAGAATGGATGAATGTATTAAAAAAAAAAAAGACCTACCTATATGCTACCAATAAGACACTCACTTAAGATTAAGGACACTCCTAGGCTGAAAGTGAAGAGATGGAGAAAAATACTCCATGCAAACAGAAACTAAAAGAGACCAGAGATAGCTATACTTAAATCAGACAATATTTCCTTTAAGTCAAAACCTATAACAAGAGACAAAGAAGGTCATTATATAATAATAAAGGGGTCAGTTCATTGAGAGGATACAACAATTGTAAATATATATGTACCCAATCCTGAAGCTCCTAAGTAGATTAAACAATTATTAATATATCTGAAATTAGAAATAGACAACAGTGTCATAATAGTACAAGACATCAATACCCCACTTCCAACAATGGATAGATCATACAGACAGGAAGTGAGTAAGGAAACAATGGACTTGAACTTCACTTTGAGGACAAATGAGCCTAACAGTCATACACAATGCATTCTGTCCAACGGCAGCAGAATACATATTCTTCTCAAGCACCTACAGAACATTCTCCAGAATAGATCCTATGTTGGCCACAAAACAAATATTCACAAATTTATGAAGACTAAAATCATATCAAACCTATTTTCTGACCAGAATAGTATGAAAGTAGAAATCAGTAACAGGAAGAAAGCTGAAAAATTCAAAATATGTGGAAATTAAATCTTAGACTCCTGAACAACCAGTAAGTCAAAGAAGAAAGCAAAAGAGAAATGAAAAAAATATCTTGAGGAAAATGGAATGTAAACACAACATCCTAAAACTTATGGGGTGTGCAAAAATAATTCTAAGAAGGAAGTTTATAGAGATAGATGTCTGTACTAAGAAAAAAGAAAGATCTCAAATGAACAACCCAAACTGATACCTCAGGGAATAGAGAAAGAACACAGTAAACCCAAAGTTAGCAGAAAAAAAAGGAATATTAAAGATTAAAGCAGAAATAAATGAAATAGAGGCTAGAAAGACAATAGAAGAGATCATTGAAACTAAGAGTTGGTTTCTTGAAAAGGTAAACAACATTGACAAACATTTAGCTAGACTAAGAAAAAAGAGGTGATTCATATAAATAAAATTATAAACAAAAGAGAAGACATTAGAACTTGTATCACAGATATACAAAAACTCACAAGACTACTATGAGAATTGTAAGCCAACATTAGATAACTTAGATTAAATAGATTCAAACCTAGAAATGTACAACTTACCAAGACTGAATCATGACACAATAGAAGACTTGAATAGACCAATAACAAACAAGGAGATTGAGCACCAATTAAAAATTTCCCAACAAGGAAACCCAAACCCAGATGGCTTCACTGGTAAGTTGTTCCAACCATTTAAAGATTTAATACCAATTCTTCCAAAAAATTGAAGAGGAAGGAATACTTCTAAACTCATGAGGCCAAGCTTACCCTGATACTGAAACCGGACTAAGACATTATAAAATAAGGAAACGACATGCCAGTATCCCTCATGAAAATACATTCAAAAATTCTCCACAAAATGCTAGCAAAATGGAATTCAAGAGCACATTAAAGGGATCATATGCCATGATCGAGTGATATTTGTCCGAGTTGCAAGGATGGCTCAACATGTGCAGATTAGTAAATATGATGCACCACATGGACAGAATGAGGTATAAAAATCATATAATCATCTCAATAGATGCAGAGAAGCATTTGACAAAATTCAACATCCTTGCATGATAAAAACTTTCCACAAATTAGGTATAAAGGAAATTACCTCAGCATAATAAAGGCCATATATTACAAGCTTACAACTAACATCATACTCAATGGTGAAAAGCTAAAAGCCTTTCCTCCAAGATCAGGCGTAAGACAAGGATCTTCATCCTCAACACTACTATTCAATATAGTACTGGAAGTTCTAGCCAGAACAATTACTCACACACACAAAAGCAACCAAATCAGAAGAAAGTACAATGAGCACCATTTGCAATGACATTATCTTAATGTTTAGAAAACCCTAAAGACTCCAACAAAAACTGATAGAACTAATAAATGAATTTAGTAAAGTTGCAGGATACAAACTCAACACAGAAATCAAATCAAGTAGTTGTTGCAACAACAAACTCTCTGAAAAAGAAATTAAGAAAGCAATTCCTTTTCAATAGCATCAAAAATAATAAGGGTGCTTAGGTGGCTCAGTTGGTTGAGCATCTAACTCTGATTTTGGCTTAGAACTTGACTGGAGGGTCGTGAGACTGAGTCCCCTGTCAGGCTCTGCCCTGAGTGTGGAGATTGCTTAAGTTTCTCTCTCTCTCTCTTTCTCTGTCTTTCTGACCCTCTCGCCTGCTTGTGTGCTCACTCTCTCTAAAATAAAATAAAGTTAAAAATAAACAAAAAAATATTTAGGACTAAATCTAAGCAAGAAAGTAAAAGATGTGTACACTGAAAACTCTAAGACTGATAAAAGAAATTGAAGAAGACACAAATAAATGGGAAGATAGCCTGTGTTCATGGATTGAGGAATTAATATTGTTAAAAAGTTCATGATACCCACAGTGATTTACAGATTCAGTGCAGTCTCCACCAAAATTTCGTTGGCATTTTTCACAGAAGTAAAAAAGAAAAAAACCCATAAAATTTGGATGGAACCACAAAGGATCCAAATAGCAAAAATTATTTTGAGAAAGAAGAAAGCTAGAGCCATCATATTTTCTGATATCAAACTATATTTTAAAACCATTGTAATCAAAACAGTATGGTATTGGCATAAAAACAGGCATGTAGATCAATGGCACAGAATAGAGGGCCCAGAAATAAACCTACACATATATTTCCGGTTAATTCAGAACAAAGGAGCCATTAATGTAAACTGGGGAAAGGGCAATGTCTTCAATAAATGTTAGGAAAATTGGATATTCACATGCAAAAGAATGAAACTAAACTCCTATCATACACCATTCATAAAAATTAACTTGAAATAGACTAAAAGCTTAAATATAAGAGCTGAAACTATAAAATGCCTAGAAGAAAACACAGGCAGTAGGCTCCTGACACTGGTCTTAACAGTGGTTTTTTAAGATAAGGCACCAAAAGCATAGGCAATAAAAGCAAAAATAAACAGGTAGGAATATATCAAACTTAGAAACTTCCTCACAGCAAAGGAAACCATCAATAAATTGAAAAGACAATCTATAGAATGGGAGAAAATATTTGGAAGCCATATATCTGATAAGAGCTTAACACTGAAAAAATATAAGAACCTTGTTGGGGCACCTGGGTGGCTCAGTCGGTTAAGCATCTGGCTCTTGGTTTTGGCTCAGGTCATGATCTCATGGTTTCTTGAGTTTGAGCCTTGTGTCAGGCTCTGTGCTGGCAGCAAGGAGCCTGCTTGGGATTCTCTGTCCCCCTCTGTCTCTGCCCCTCTCCCACTTGCACTGTCTGTCTTTCCTAAAAGAAATAAGTAAACTTTATAAAAATTTAAAAAAAGAAGAAACTCATATGACTCAACCTTAAAAAAACCTAATCTAGTTATGAAATGGGTCCATGACCTGAGTAGACATTTTTCCAAAGAAGCCATACAAATGGCCAATAGGTACGAAAAAGAGTGCTTAATGGCACCAATCATCAGGGCAGTGCAAATCAATACCCCGTGTGAGATTATCACCTCACACTTGGTAGGAGAAGGACTATTAAAAGACAAGAGCTCACAAAGGCTGGCAAGGATCTGGAGAAGGGGGAACCTTTACATACTGTTGGTAGGAATGTTAACTGGCACAGCCACTATGGAAAACATTGTGATAGTTCTTCAAAAATTACAAATAGAACTATCACATGATCCAGCAATCCACCTCTGGGTATTTATCTGAAGGAAACAGAATCAGCATCTCAAAGAGATACCTGCACTCCCATGGTTATGGCAGCATCACTCCCAACAGCCAAGACATGGAAATAACCTAAATGTCCGTCAGTAGATGAATGGATAAAGAAAATGTGTCACACACACACACACACACACACACACACACACACACACACTCAGCACTAAAAAGGCAGAACATCCTGTCATTGTGACAACATGGATGAAACTTGAGGATGTTATGTGAAGTGAAATAAGCCTGACAGAGAGAGACAAACACAGTACTGTGTCACCAATGTGGAATTAAAAAAAAAGAAAAAGAAGCTGATTTCATAGAAACAGAGAAGGAGAGAAGGGCGGTTGCCAGGGGCTCAGGGGAGAGGGGAAATTGAGCATGTAGGTCAAAGGACACACATTTTCAGTTACAAGATGTGTAAGTTCAGAGGATCTAATGAGCATGGTATATAGTCTATATATATAGATATATATGTATAGATATATCTATAGATAGAGAGCTATAGTCTAACTCTGTATAGGTGACTATATAACACAGTACGCATACTTGAAATTTGCTGAGACTAGATCTTAAGCATTCTCACCACTACCACCACCACCACCAAAAAAATAAAAGAGTTAATTATGTGACATGATGGATGTGTTAATTACCTTGCTCTTGGTAACCTTTCCACAATACATATGTATCTCAAATGATCACATTGTAAATTTTATATGCAAGTACATTTGTCAATTATTCCTTGAAAAAGCCAGGGGGAAATTAAAAAAGGAAATCATGTATGTAAAATAAAGTGTTATAAGGTCTTACCATGTATTTTCTATAGAATGACTATACATTTTTATAGACACACATTTAAATGTATGGAAAAGGACAAAAAGCACACTTATAAATGGATTATAGCAGTTACCTTTGGAAAGCAGACTGGGATGGGGTTTGGACCGATGACAAGAACTCAACTTTATTGGCATTCTTTGCCTTTCTGTGAAATATAGTCATGGAATCATGAATTTAGAGTTTGTAGAATTAAGTAAAGGTTACTCTAAAAACTTTATTGGAAGTTTGACTAAGTATCATGTGTGACTTAATGGAGGCAATGTGCTGCCCCTGGCAAGGTCACTAATTACCGAGTGCTATCTTCTCTTCCTAAGTTCTAGTTTACAATCCTTAATAAATAAAGAGTGAAGGAGACACTGATGGAAATGTGGCATTCTATTGTTGTTTCCCCCTTCCCAGGTATTCATGATTCTTAGATCACAGCAGAAATCTTCTCTGCCAATACAATTGAAATTGTTAGTAGGTCAATTGATAAAACTAATGATAATACTATGAGACAGGAAAACATTGGAAATGTTACATATGTACCTTAAAACCATTTTGACTTAAAATCTGTAAAGCCATCTGCTCATTTATCAAGCTTTCAATGTGATGCAGAACTGAGGCCTTAGCTCCAATATGGGTCCGCTACTCTGGGTTCTTTATCCTTTCTCTTGCCAAAGCGACTTCTGGAAACCAGCATGCTACATCTCCACTTTTGCTTTCTTTAAATTCGAACACAACTGAAGACGCTTACAAATGACCAGAGTGCAGACTTCTTGTGGATTTCTGCAATCTTTTACCTGACCATTTTTTAGTTGTCTATTTCTCACCTGGTTTGACAACAATGCTTGTGGTGGCGACACACTTTAATGTAGCTTTCCAAAACACTAACTTACTTTTATAGAAGAAACCCTCTTTCGCTATGTCTGCTTCATGAGTTTACTGAATACAAAATTAAATCACATAATTATACTAACACAAGTGTTAAAAAAGGTATTAGCCAACAGAATAAGCAAATAACTCAACAGTTGGGAAGAGAAGAGGCCAGGATTCATTATTGTGGGAGCCGAGGCCACGGTTCTGTTTGTCTTACAGAGGGAACGGGGGGCACCAGGCTTGTCTATGCAGTTGGTCAAACAAGTTGGTTAGGAAAGCTTCTGCAGTGTTTGCTGATAATGCAGCTAGCCCCAGGAACACCTGAATCCACCTGCCCAAGGGTTTCTGAGGGAGACATACATCAGAAAGAGGAACCACTTTGTACCAGCAGCATGACTCACCGGTAAAGAGGAGCTGGAGGAAGAGCCATATCTTGGGATGTCTCCACTGTCGGGCAAGCCTCCATAGCACAGGAGCCCAGCCTAGGGACCAGCACACATTCAGGCCTGGATGAGGAAGGAGGGCTCCATCTGGGGCTTGAGTCTCACAGAAGAGGACCAGTGAGTATGGATCCAAATAGCTTGCAGAGTAGAGTTACCACCCTAAATGCACACGAGGGAAAAGTGGAACAGGAGAAAAAGTGGTTTTGGTTATTGCTTGTTTTTGTTATTATTTTTAGCAGCATGGCAAATGGCTGTGAAGCTGCTGCCCATATCTCAAGCCTGAGAAGTACCCGTGACTTCCATCTCGCTGTGTGCTCTCCTCCCTCCCAGCCAGCATCTTCCGCCAAGAGTAGCCAGCATTCCGGGCCTTGAGTTTATCATTCTTTTAATTAATTTTTCTTTGTTTTAAATATATGTATGCTTTTGGAAAAAAGCAAAAATCTTACCACTTGCCCTATTGTACCTGCCCTGAAAGTCTAAGAAAGAGGTGTTATGCAAAGTTCAGTGGAAGCCTGAACACAATTGCATTGCCCAAGGGAGATCAGTTGTTTTCAAGAGAGTAAGAGATAAAAATTATAAAGTTACCTTGGTTTCCATTTGGTCTAAGGAACCCATGATTGTCTTTTTTTCACTTTCTTTAGTTTCCTTTGGTCCTACCAAGGATGACCCAGTAGATAAACCGAACTGTCTAATGGACCATGAGTATGGCAATGGTTGTATTGGATGCTCTGTTTAACTGAATCCTTTGGAGCAGAGGTAACATTTTCTTGTTAGGGGACATGGTGTGATTGTCACCCTCACTATATATATATATATATATATGTATATATATATATATATATATATATACATATATATACACACACACACAGACACACACACACACACACACATATATATAATGACACATTATTCAGCTATAAAAAAGAATGAAATCTTGTCATTTGCAACCACATGGATGGAGCTAGAGTATATTATGCTAAGTGAAATAAGTCAGAGAAAGACAAATACCATATGATTCCACTCATATGTGGAATTTAAGAAACAAGACAGATGAACATAGGGGGAAAATGAGGGATGCAAATCATAAGAAAGACTGTTAGGTATAGAGAACAAACTGAGGGCTGATGGAGGGAGGAGGGGGGATGGGCTAAATAGGTGATGGGCATTAAGAAGGGCACTTGTTTTGATAAGCACTGGGTATTATATGTAAGCGATGAATCACTAAATTCTACTCCTGAAACTAATATTACACTATATGTTAACTAACTAGAATTTAAATAAAAACTTGATACATTTAGAAAAAAATACAAGGAGACCTCAAAAACATGGAATATTCTAGAGGATCTCAGCAAAAAGGGAAGTTGTTTCAACATGAATTTGACTGTATCTCAAATATTTGAAGTTAGTTCTGTTAGAAAAATGATTAAGGAAAGCATCGTAAGTGATACAAACTTTCTGTAATACTTTATGAAGCGGACAGTTTTTATTTGGAGAACTGTAAGAGCAGAAGGCAGGAAGCTTTTACAGGATAAAGAATAAAGAACAAGGAAGAGAAAAATAGAAAATATCTGATTGGCGAGAGCCATACAGTCAACCTTGTTTGGGGCGAGAAGGCCCAGAGTTGGTGTGTCCTTTGGGGATTGGCTGATTGGATGTGCTAGGTTCTGGTCAAGGGGAACATTTACGGGGACACAGAGGTGATCTAAGTTTTGGGTTGCTGATATGGCAGCCTGGACAGGAGTGGCTCCATCTTGGGCCTAGAAATTTATTTCAACACTTCTCTCTACGCTTCCCTCTTTCTACATTGTTCTTTCTTTTCTTCGAAGTAGAAGTGTCCCCACCTCTGCCATCTGTGCCCTCCGATGCTTATTCTATCAGCTGCTGTGAGGTCAAGGTTAAGATGTCCATGGCTCCTCCTGGTGTCTGGCAAGAAAGCCAGTGTTACTTTCAGTTGGCAATGGAAGAAACGATGAGGCAGCTTCAGTGCCCAGTGTGTGGTCCTGGAGCCTGGGCCTCCCATACCTGGCATCAACGGAGTTGATTTGTCATTTACTCAGGTCTGCAGCAGCCTGAGTCCGTTTGCAGTATGAAAACTCTCTTCAGCTGTCTGGAATCTGGCTGTCGCTGCTCACACAGCTGGTTCCCCCAGCTGAGATTTGAATCGATGGTGGAGAGAGGCTTAATGGGAATGACTCAGCGGAGGCTGATGAAAAACTAAGAAAATTCCATCCGAGTACCTTCATAAGCAAAGTATCAGCTCTCCTGGGAAGGAGAGTTTTCCAAAGAATAGCTCACTTCTCACGACCCACCCACCCCCTTAATTGGTTAATTCTTAGGCACTTGTCTGGGCACAAGGAGTGGGGTTGCTAAACAAGACAGGGTCTCTCTTCACAGGAAACATACAATCTAAATCTAGAAGGGCACAGTAAGGCACACCAATGAGTGATTCAAATTGAGTGGGATGAATATCTCAGGAGGCACAAATTAAGGCTTCAAGGGTTTTGAAGAAAAAGAAATGGGAATTCAATGAGCACTGATTATGTGGTGGACACTGCACTGTCATGGTGGTTTCAGACGTGAGCCCTTGCTCAGCGCTGGCGGCGTTCTTCAGAAGCCTTGTCATCATTACAAAGCAAACAGAGGGGACAAGAGAAACTCTTGTTTCTCGCTAGTCTGTCCCATGACTGGGTCCTTATATCATTTTCCAGGGGACCAAATTTGAACTTTGTAATATATTATTAAAAGTCACCATACATTTTTGTAGTTATGGCCTTGTCTGTTTTACTGCTGATGACTTTCACAGGTGTATTTAATGAGATGGAGAGATAATCTGTAAAAAAAAATGTTAGAAATGAAAGAATAGCAGAATAGCACGAGATTAATAACAACAACAATAACAACAGGTTGGTTCAGCCTTTTTTTTCTTCTTTTCATCTTTTGGTTGCCTTCTTGCTTCAGATTTAGAGAAGTCTAAACCAAGCATCATGACACAGACTTATTGAGACTAATAGAGAATTTTCTAGTGCAGTCTAAAGGGGCCAATGATGTAACCCTGATACCAAAATCTTTAAGCCTAAATGAAAGGAGAACTAAATAATCGTCCGTTGGATGACAGCAGAGATCCTTAGGAGCGGTTCTCCACCTTGGCTGCTTTAAAAAATGCAGGTGCACCTGACAACGCCTCCAGCCAATTGGATCGAATCCTGTCATGGTGGGTTCCAGACTTCAATACTTTTATTTTATTTTTTAAGTTTATTTATTTTGAGAGAGAGAGTGAGAGAGCGAGAGAGAGAAAGCACATGCATGGTGTGGGGGAGGGGCAGAGGGAGAGACAAAGAGAATCCCAAGCAGGTTTCACACTCAGCACAAAGCCTAGCATGGGGCTCGATCTCACAAATGCTGAGATCATGACGTGAGCTGAAATCAAGAGTTCTTCACTTAAGCAACTGAGCTACCCAAGTGCTTCAGACTTCAGTATTTTTAAAGCTCCAGATGATTGAAATGTGCCATTGGTGTTAAGAAATACCTCTACACAAGTGATATTTAAATCTAATGTGCCGGCGGATGAATTCACAAGAGGTCTCATGTGCTATGTGAAGGACAAGTCATTCGCTGACACCACAAGGGTCTCTGGCCCAATGGGTGGAGTCTGAGAGTAATTCTTGCTACAAGTATAATTCAAATGTGTCAGAGCTTTAAGGAGAAATGAAAACTTTTTTTTTAATGGCCTATGTTTTCCTCTGCTTTTCTCCATATTTCTTAACTGCTAGAGCCTCTTAGGCATCACCGGGCCTTTCTGTTTTCACAACAATTTGATGAATCCTGTATAAGATCCCAAGCAGGGAGCTCACTCAGTGGCTCTGATGGGGTGGATGCCAGGGAGGTTCTGCGCATGCGTGGCAGCGGTTCTCGTGAACACCCCTGGGAAGTCCTGTCTGACTTCGACTTCTACTGAGATCTTGAAGAGATTGAAAAGAAGCAGCAGACCACTGCTGAGAAGGCTGTGGCCATGAGGATTTCCAGGGTGAAGGACCTACTCCGGCTCCCAAGTTCATTGCTATTCAGCCTGAAGTCGCAGTTGGGTCTAAAGGCTTCGGGTGCCCTCGGTGCTTACTCAGCAATTTCCCACTGAAGACTGGTCTGCAGCTCCCACTGCTCAGGCCACTGAATGGGCGGGAGCAACCACAGAGGGGTCTTAAGCTGCTCTTCCACAAAGGCAAAAAAAAAAAAAAAAAAAAAAAAAAAGAAATAAGGTTGACTGGAAAGAAACAGTTTCTAAAACAAAATAAACAATTTAATCTGCATATGAATGTCCCAGATGTTGTTAAAATGCAGATTCTGATTTAGCATTTGGGGGTGGGCTGAGGCCTGGGCTTCTGCATTTCTGCCAGACTCCAAGGGTTTGGAAAACACAGAGATTTCTAACAAAGTCCTGGTGCTACTGGTTCCTAGACGACACGTTGAACAACCAGGGTGTAAGTGAAGCGATTCTTAGAGGGAGTGCAGATCCCGAGTCAGTCACTGGGGCTGAGATGCTTGATGAAAGCAGATTCCTGGGCCCCACCCCCAGCCTCCTCAATTAGGCTCTCTGGGGGGTGGACTAAGACTAACCAACTGGGAAACTTCTTTTTAACGCTCATGTTCACGTCCAATAATCTCGTGTTGCCTCTTTCCAGCTTGTATGTAACTTAATGGATTTAGGATGGGGCCGAGGCACTTTTAGTTCATTAAGACACCTAGTGTGCAACCAGGACATTAGAAACACTTAGAAAAAGTTAAAAATCTCCTAGTGTTTGTGTGTCATCCTCAGAGCCTGGGATTTCACGGGTTTGGGGTGTGACCTAGATGCTTGAACAGTTTCCCACGTGATTCCCAAGGTGCAGACAAGCTTGGGAACCATCGAGTTAGTGCGTCCCTATGTGAGCACATCATCCAGGCAGTTAGTATGCGTGTTAAATCTTGAGAGCCTCTGCTCTGAAAGGAAAGTCAAAGACACTCTTTTGTTCGCATAAAGGGTAACTGTCTTTAAACTCCGGTTATAATTCTAAGAGCCGTCGTAGAGTATGACTAAAACTTCAGACATGTGTTTGATTCACTGGGTGTAGGAGGACGTGGGTAAATGCGGAGAGACAAGGTGGAAAGAGAACTGATACCCAGACTCTAACTCTTCCAAAGGGTCTTACTCCAATCTGCTTGCGCGGCATAGCTGTTGGATTGTTAGGAATTATTGATACAATAGAAGATTAATGCAGAAAGTTTCTGATTGTAAATAGTTGCTATTATTCCTTTATGAGTTACCTTTTCAATCCTCAGACTGGTTACATGTATTTGTTTCAGGGAAGAGTTCTGTGCTCAGAGGTGAAAAACAGGCCCATAAAAGCTGGTATACATCTATTGTTTCTGACTGCCCAGCAGATCTTGTGTACTTTTAGAAAAACACTACTGAGTGCCTGGGTGGCTCAGTTGGTTAGGCGTCCGGCTTTGGCTCAGGTCATGATCTCACGGTTTGTGGGTTCGAGCCTCGCGTCAAGCTCTGTGCTGAAAGCTAGCTCAAAGCCTGGAGCTTGCTTTGGATTCTGTGTCTCTCTCTCTCTGACCCTCCCCTGTTCACACTGTCTCTCTCTGTCTCTCAAAAATAAATAAAAAAATAAATAAATTTTTTAGAAAAATACTTCCTTTTTTGAGCCAATTATTTCACTTGGGTGTTAAAATGTTACACTTAGTTATATGTCCAGCCTTGTGTCATGTGAATGACCCTGGACTCATTCATTCCTCTGCACCAGATCTCAGTCAAGCCACCTAGAGATCTTTTTTAGGATTTCTCAAATCAGAGCTGGTTTCTCTCTAGTTGTAAAGTGACATGCCATAGGCATCCATGGTGTGGAGGGAACTTACCTGCAGTGGGAAAGAGCTAGGCCAACCCAGTGAGAGAAGCCAGATGAGCCAGGGAAGGGAGATACCCTCGTTCCCATCCCTGAGGTCCGTGCAGACACCTGCTTATAGTCTGTCTTATCTTCAGTTCTGTGAGCCTTCCTGCTACCATTTCATTAAATCACATTTTTTTTTTTTTTTTTTTTTTTTGCTTAAGAGGGTTTGAATAAGTGTCTGTCACTTACAAGCCAAGGACTAATGCCCAGTTCAGTATGGCAGCATTCCCTTAGTATCTTGCTCTAGATGTGCAGGAGGATACACTGACCTTCTAAAGTTAGCCTTTAACAAAAATGGTAAGTCTTGATCACTGAAAATATGTGGTCGGGTCATTGCAGAGCACAGGATTTTTTTTCCCCATCAGAGATGGAAAAGGAGCAAGAAGCTAGAAGCAAAAGAGAGACTCTCAAAATGTTGAGAAAGGAGAAGAAACCTTTGTGCAGATACCAATGGGGAAAAGTAAGTCTGTGGGTTTTCCGCCATGCCTTCCAGAGTCATCAGGTTGTACAATGCGAGATCAGAATCATTAGACCAGTGTCCCTTGTACCGCTTGCCACAGGCTGGGTGTAGCTGGCCTTTCAAGGCCATTAGCACCGATATTTACACCACACTTTAGAATTTACAAAGTGTTTGCAGATATATTATGCCATTCTCCAGATGAGGAAAACTGGAAAGAGACTAAACCTCCCTCACAATCCCAGCTCCAGAGAATTGGAAGCAAGACTCGTATCCACGATTTGCTAGGTCCAACCCTGTGGTCTTTATCAATGCACCACCAAGGAATAGATAATATCACTGGGGAGACATCAGCAATTCACTCTGCAAGGAAGCCCTTTCCGGGAAAATATTTCTCCAATGTTGTAATGAAAGACAATAAGAAAATAGGAATTCCTGCCACTCTTGTGACAGATGTGTCTTAGATAACAGAAGTGGGCAGGGACTGTGATAGGAATCTCTGAATGAGTGTTTGTCTCAACAGATCAGTTCAATTGAATTATGCACAGGCAGATTTACAACCAGAAAGACCACAGTACAAGGAAACCAGGCATCTGGATCCTAACCCAGTGCCATTAGATGCTTGTATAAACCGCAGACAAGCCTTTTAACCTTCCTGGGCCTCAGTTTCTTCATCTGTAAAATGAAAGGGTTGGACTTGATGATCTCCAAGGGCTCTTCAGCCCTATAATTCTATGTTATTTGCTAGAATGCTCGTAGCAAATATGTTACACTGTGGTTTATAGCACACTATAATTACAGGGTTCAGAATAGGAGAGAACACTGAATCCTAAATCAGCTCAACGTCTAATTCCTGTTCAGTCATGTCAGGCCAGATTGTTTTTATATACATGAAATGAAATTTATGGCACTGCCTGCTTTCAGAGGAGGAGGTAAGGAAGCTCCAGGAAACCTGTCCAGGTGAAGAAGTCCAGAAAGCTCTAAATAATAATGAGAGCAAGCTCTAACTAGGACATCTACTTTTTTCAAGGCATGCTCACAGTAAATCCACAAGATAGATGGGACAAGTGGTTACTTTTTCTTTTCTTTTTTTTTTTAAATTACCTTTGTCAGGTGAGGAAAGTGAGGCACAGGCAGGTTTTGATGATTTGACCAAGGTCTCCTTATAACAAACAGACCCAGGACTAAGACCCAGATTTCTTGACTTCAATTCTAGAATTCCTTCCAACAGCCAGGAAGAGTGTGTTTCCTTCAGGGAGTCATGTATCATTATATTCTCATTAGCAAAATGCTCCTTTCTGATGACCAGGAAGAGTTACTGGCAAGCTTCGCTTTTGTTGACAGGTGTTGGAGAGATACATCACGGGCAGGCAAAGGCCACTCTTGAATGTTTTCTCTCACCTTTTCAATATTTTCAGAGGCAAATATGTATACATGTTAGGGTCTTCATCACATGAGCTGAAATAAAAGGAGAATTGGTTGCATTTAGATAGACCTATCATTATTTCAAATTGCATCTAACCAAACAGAAATGGGGTTTTCAGAATGTCATCATCCGTTCCATCTCCTCATTACAAGGCTTGGTTGGAACTCTTGCTGACTCTTTCATCTGAGCCCATTTGTAATTTTGTTCTACATGACTCATCTTAAACTTTATTATCACATTCATTGTAATAACGCTGGTTGACAACACTTTAAATGGTTGGCTCCCCATGATACAAGGCAATTAATTTTTATATTGCATCTTTAATACAAAGTATTGAGACAAACCCTTTAAATAGCAAACCGAAGAGGTAATGGTTTTGGGGCTACAGGAATTGAGTCCAGACAATATCTGAAAAATTAAAATACAGAAATAGTGGAAAGAGAGACAGAGTAGGATGAATGTTGATAAGCGTTGGGAAGAGATTATGACGAAGGTTGTCTAGGCATTTCTTTCTAGAAGCTTTGAAATGTGGAATGGTCTAGTGTGTTTTATGATGATGTAGTCACCTTATTTGAGGTTTATTTCTCCCTCTATTTTTCTGGAAAAAGAATTTTAAAATGACAAGACCTAGCTTACAGGGATATTAATAAACGGGACCCATAAAAGACAAAGAGGAGGGATTATAAATCATCCTGAGTAGAGGGGGATTTAAAAAGGCAGGTTCAAAACCTAATCCAGAGAGAACTGAGTTCTTACCGCCTCGGGGTGTGTTGGTGGTGGTGCTGGACTTTACCAAGAGCCCAGGGTGGATGGCAAAGTGCAGAGGTGGAGGCAGATAGAAGCATGCAGCGGGGTAATTATACCAAACCGACTAAAAGGCATTTTTGCTAACCCCAGAGATTTCCAATAAGGAAACGAGAAGGTCAGGGAAGTTTGTAGAAGAAGGAGATTTCCCTCCAGACTCTAGGATCTGCGTTAGAAGAGATTTGTTGTCCCAGCAATGGTCGGTGGTATTGGCAGGGTTCTGTGCAAAACTAATGGCCAAAACCATTTGTCTTTCCAACCACATATCTACTCCACTGACTTTCAGTAACCCTTGCCCTTCTCCTTCAAACTTACAGTGCCCGTGAACTTTCTCAGGTGACGGGGGATCCCATGAGTTCCACAGTTTCATTATAAGATTTGATTTGAACTCTCTCTAGGTTTCCCATTTGCTTCCCATCTGATTCATTATCAGTCATTTTAATTTAATTTAAAAAATTTTAAAAAATTTTTAACATTTATTTATTTTTTAGAGACAGAGAGAGACACATCATGAGCAGGGGAATGACAGAGAGAGAGGGACACACACAATTGGAAGCAGGCTCCAGGCTCTGAGCTGTCAGCACAGAGCCCAACATGGGGCTCAAACTCACAAACTATGAGATCATGACCTGAGCTGAAGTTGGACACTCAACCGACTGAGCTATTCAGGTGCCCCTTAATTAAAAATTTTTTTAAACATTTAATTCATTTTTGAGAGACAGAGAGAGACAGAGTGTGGGTGGGGGAGGGCCAGAGAGAGGGAAACACATAATCTGAAGCAGGTTCCAGGCTCCAAGCTGTCAGCACAGAGACTGGTGTGGGGGTTGAACCCACAAACTGTGAGACCATGACCTGAGCCGAAGTCAGACACTTAACCAACTGAGCCACTCAGGAGCCCCTTATTTAATTTTTTAATTAAAAAATTTGTAATGTTTGTTTATTTTGAGAAAAACTGAAGGGGGAGGAGGAGGGGCAGACAGGGGGGGAGGGGCAGAGAGAGAGGAGAGAGAGAAGCTCAAGCACATGGGGCTCCATCCCATGACCATGAGATCTGACCAGAGCCAAAACCCAGAGTCTGATGCTCGACCAGCTGAGCCATCCAGGAACCCCTTTAATTTTAAATGTAAAAGAATGCAATCCCTCACACATGGTATTTCCACTTTTATTCCACAGTTAGAGACAGTGGGCAAAAGCTGTGTCTCTTGGACTGCCCCAGAGTCCCTTAAATGATGCAAGCTAGATGATGACACATTCTACCTGGAGTAAGGACTCTGTTACATAGCTTCGTTGCTTAAAAATGCTGTGCCTGCCTCCTCTAACAGTTCCAGCTGCCCTGGTACATGTTCTTTATTCGAAGACAAAGCTCCAGCCACTCACCCACTCAGCCTCACACTTTGCTGTGTCCTCACCTGGACCCTTCCTGACTTTCCCAGCACTGACTTGGCGACTTGTATTTGACTCTGTTCTTGTCCTGCCTGTGCAACCTCACTTTGCAGTTTTCCTGGCCAGGATTTTGACTTCCCCTAAGCCTCATCTTCCGTCTATCCCAGCAGGGACTTTGCCAGCCTGTGACAATGTCCTCTCCCTGCCTACCTGGAATCCACTCTGTGGGCAACTCTCAGACTGCAGAGGGACAAGTATGCCCCAGCCTGTTTCACCAGAGCAATTTCACAAACTTCAGTTAATGTATGGACTAGAGCAGTGGTTTTTCAGAAAACTTTTTGAGCCATAAGATCCTCTCCTCAAATGAAGTCTAATATGGAAGTCCTCATTTGTAAACCAGAGAGTGCTGGTATGCCATACTTAAAATGAGAGTCTGGAGTCTCCCCTGCTGGCCCCTCTCACTGTCCCTCCCTCCCCCATAGCATGAGAAACACGGCTTTGAAACCCTTTAACCAGAGGACTTGCAGCTCTTTGATCCCATTCACACTGTTCTTGCCCAATCCCACCCACACTTGTGAATTAGCTGCCAGCTTGTACTGGTGAATCTAAATCACTGTCTCCTGATCTTTACCCTCACTTCTGGTTCCACTTCCTTACTAGGATTTACTCCACAGAAGCCTGTAGGTTCCCCCAACGTGTCTGGAATATCACCCAGTTATCTTTCCTGTCTCGTCCATGCTCTACTGATCTCTTTTCTTCTTTTCTTCCTTCCTTTCTTCCTTCCTTCCTTCCTCCCTCCCTCCCTCCTTCCCTTTGTCTTTTCCTTCCTTTCTTCCTTCCTTCCTTTCTTTCTTGCTTGCTTTCTTGCTTTCTTTCTTTTTTCCTTCTTCCCACTCTCCCTCCCTCTATCCTTCTTCCCTTTCTCTTTTTCTTTTATCCCTCCTTCCTTCCTTCTTTTCTTTCTTTCCTTTTCTCTCTTTCTTCTTTTCTTTTTCTTTCTCTCCCTCTTTCTTTCTTTCTTTCTTTCTTTCTTTCTTTCTTTCTTTCTTTCTTTCTTTCTTAACATCTATGCATTTTTTGAGAAGGAGGAAGGAGCAGAGAGAGAGGGAGACAAAGATCCCAAGCAGGCTTCAGGCTCTGAGCTGTCAGCACACAGCCTGACACGGGTTTGAACCCACAAACCACAAGATCACGACCTGAGCTGAAGTCAGACACTTAACTGACTGAGCCACCTAGGTGCCCCTACCTCTTTTATTTCTTGCTTCCTATGTACACTGATGGGATTTTAAGAAAGTCTGCAATTATTTTAGAGTGCTTCTGTGATCTCAACTCCTGCATAGCTAACTAGTCACCAATTCCTGCGCTTTCTGCCTCCAAAATCTCACTCAGATTTAAAACCTATTCTCTACCCCCAATGCCGCTGCCTGGGTTAGGCTTTGGTCATCTTGGGTAGGGATTATGCCATTGATATCCTGACTTAGTGCTCCTTCTTGAGCCATTCCTCAGTCTGTAATAAAGAGGAAGACTTCACAGACATGAGACTTAGATTTCTCATTGAAGAATGGGTAGGATTTTTATAAGTCTCCCTTTGGCCAATAATCATGATCTCGTTCTATTCTAAGGGAATATTCTAAGAGTATGAAGCTCATTTGAGGTTTCTCATGTAAACATCCATTGAAGGAAGTACAAATATAGACTGTTCATTGCTGGACTTTTGTGTCTGCTCTTCTGTTTGAATGACTTTTTTCCTCATGCGTGGGCGTTGTGTTGTCGAACAGCTGTTCTAGTGGGCGAGGAATCCCATGGGCAACCTACTGCCAGTGCCCATCATTCACAGAAGACAATCTTACTGTGTTCCTCATTGTACTTCATGATTAACCGGTGTAAGAGAAAACTAACACACAGAAGTGATTGTTCTGTCTCCCGTAGGAAGGGTCCTTATTATGACAGAAAAGTTATTTTCTTTTCTGTGGTTTCTTAAGGGTTCTCTAATTGGGTAACCCCTTGCTGACCCCTGGCTATGGTAGTTTCTACGTTGACATCTTTGTTCCACTCCTTGCACACAGAAGCCAGAGACGAGTAACTTGAATCAGTGCAGAGCATGAGATAATGGGGCTCTATAACCCACCAGTATTTAAAAGGCAATGACCCCTTAAGTTCACTGGAGTTACCTTCCATTAAGAATTTTTCTCACCTGCCTATAAGAGATGGGGTGTGTGTTACAGCCCCATGTCTGCTCTGGGTGTGGACTGAAGTGATCTGTCACACTGCAGGGGCTTGAACCTGAATTGCTTTGGAATTCATTCTTTCTACATCCACTTGGATGTAAATAAGGCCAAAAGTTTATTTTGCTTTTTTGTTTTTTGTTTGTTTGTGGAAAAAATTTTTAATCTGGGAAAATATGAGGGCTCCTGGGTGGCTCAGTAGGTGAAGCATCTGACTTTGGCTCAGGTCATGATCTCACAGTCTATGAGTTCAAGCCCTGTGTTGGGCTCTGTGCTGACTCTCAGAGCCTGGAGCCTGCTTCAGATTCTGTGTCTCCTTCTTTCTCTGCACCTCCCCCACTCATGCTCTTTCTCTCTGTCTCTCCTCAAAATAAATAAACTTGCATTAAAGAATAATAAAATCTGGGAAAATATAAAGGGTAATGGAACAAAACCCTACATTTCTACCATCTAGAAATACAACTTTTCAATTTTTTTCTTATTTGCTTGCAGTGTTTTTTCTTTTTCTTAATGAAATCCTCTTCAACCTCCAACCCCAGGTCCATGCTCATTCCTGGTCCCTTTCCCAGATGTTGCCATCACCCCGAGGTGGTGGGTGTCCACACAACTCATTCGTTTCTTTTATTTTCTTTTATCAGTATGGAGTTTATTAGTTCATTTTTATCCTTTAAGTGGTTATAAAATTTAATTTAATTTAATTTTTTAAAGTAGGCTCCACGCCCAATATGGGGCTCAAACTCACAACCCTGAGATCAAGAGTTAGATGTTCTAAAAACTGAGCCAGCCAGGAGCCCCTAGTGCAATACGATTTTAATATGCCTACGTCTACTTATAATTTTCTTTCAAAGCCTGTAATCTGCCAGTATCTCTATCGTCCATAATAAGGCAGGAGAAGCAGCACACTCTGTGCTACGTTCTCACACTTTCCTCTCAATACCGTGTGATCACACCTTACTTAGCTCATGCTTGTTTTCATGGCACTGACATTTCTCTCCTTTCTTCTTTTCCTTCCCCTTTCCCTTTCTTTCTCTGTTATTTTTCTTGTGTTTATTTATTAAAAGATATTTCATTAGGTCCTCTCCCATGTTCTTCATATTTTGTTCCCACAATTGCTCCTTGGGATGTATTCCTTCATGATAGGTTTGCTTCTCTTCTTACAGAGATATGTTCTTTGTTCTTTAGTGGTTTTTCCAGTAAGCATCCAAAAATATACTCATGTTTTCTATGTCTTTGTTTCTCTGACAATGTGTTTATTCTGTCCTCATCCTTAAAGGAAAATTAGTACGGGCAAGGAATTCTAAGTTCATGGTAATTTTGTCTCAGCCCTTTTAAGATATTACTCAGTTTTCTTCTGGCATGTTTTCCCCCTTAACTGTTGATGAGAAGGCTGTTATTGGTAGTTCTTTTGCGGGCAATCTAATTTTTCCTCTTATAGCTTCTATTGCCTTTTCTTTCTCCTTAGAATTTCTGCAGTTTTAATGTGATTTATAGATAGAGATAGGGACATACAGATATTTAAAGTTTATTAATCCTTACAGGGTATTTTTATTGTGACTTGTATCTTTCTCTTTTTCCAGAGATTTTTCCAGTCTTAGCAATTTGTATATTTCTTTTCCTTTATTCTTTCTGTGTTCTCCTTTCTTCCCGGAAATCTGTTAATCAAATTCTTGTTCTATTCTCAGTGTTTTAAATGATTTGTTTATTCCTTTTTTGAAGTTTATTTATTTTTGAGAGAGACAGAGAGCACAAGTAAGGGAGGAACAGAGAGAAAGGGAGAGAGAGAGGAGATCCCAAACAAGCTCCAAGCTGTCAGCACAGAGCCCGATGTGGGGCTTGATCTCATGAACCAGGAGATCATGACTTCGGCTGAAATCAAGACTCAGATGCTTAACTGACTGAGCCATCCAGGTACCCCTAAATGATTTTTAAAAAATAATTTACATGTCTTAATCTCTCTGTTCTTTGTTCTGGGATGTTTTTTCATTTCTGAATTTGAATTCACTAATTCTTACTTTAGCTGTGTTTAGTTCATAAATTAACATGCCTGTATTTTTCTTAGGCAACAATGGTCATTTATTGATTTTCTTGATTTTGAGTTCAACTTTTTTTTCTTCTATGGAATAATTTAACATTTTTCTAATATGTCTATGTATTTGGCACAGGAGACATTCTTACACATTGGGAACAGAGGGGAGGGGTTTAGTGTATAGTCAATCCGTAATCTTGATTAGTTTTTTTGGATTATACTAAATTTTATCTTTTCCTAAATCATTGTGTCTAGTATTGTTGCATATATTTTCCAAACTACCTTAGTATTTCAGGATTCGACAGGAGGATTGTTTTAAGCTGTCAATTTATTTAAATGAAAAGTCTTACAGAGGTATATAAACAGACCACATTTAACAATTTGTTGAAAATAATAAAATTACATGAACCATAATAATCCCACCAAAATCCAGACTGGAAAAGTCAGTATGAGCGGAGTAAACATATCTGAAACTGTGTTTATGACTCAAGCAGCTACAAGGCCTAGAAGATTCTTCCTCATTCTGTTAGGTTTCTAGATGTAGGAGGTAGAGATGAATGGGCACAAGTGGGCATATTTTATAGGATTTCTTTAAAAATCTCAAAGTAAACTGTTTTCTTATGATTTACTTTTTTCTGATCACAGTAGGGCCTACTCAAACATTGCAGTTATTTGAAATTCCTCAGTAGTCTAATAGCAATTATAATAGTGGACTTTGTATTTGAGAACTGGTCACGTTTATAAACATACAAACTATATCCATTGTGAAATTCTTGTCCCTTCATTAAAAGGAGCGTTACAGAACATTTCTTCAGCATTGCTTCAAAATAATTTTTGTATTGGTGCCAAGGCTAGAAGTCGGTAACATAAATAGTTAAAAAAAAAAAAAAGAAAGGTAAGCCTTTCTTTCTTTCTTTTTTTGTAAGTAGGGAAAGGGATCAGCTTCTCTTTGTTATTTTCAGTACGCATGTTTGAAAAGTTTTGGCTATGAAGTCAGGGAATTGTGTTATTCTTAAGGGCAAATATCGTATATAAATTTTCCTATGTCTTCTTGGTTATTAATTAATGTGCTAATGATGCCAAGAAGTTTCTTAGCTGGAACTTGTGGTTTAAAGTAGCTGTCTGGAAAAAAAAAAAAGAAACTTGGCCAGATTCCTTTTATAGACCCAAAGACTTTAGTACTTACCATACAATGACTGATTTGTCCCCATTTTTGGAAAACTGATGAAGTTAGTAATTTGTGAATCCTGTCATGTATACTGAAGGAAATCACAGTTAAACCTATGTGCACCTTTGTAAAAGACAAGTTGCAAAAATTACAAATAAACAAAACAATATAGATATTGCTTTCAAGCTTTCAAAGTTCCTGAGAGAACAGGCTCTTTCAAAATTAAAATTATTTATTGTTTATTATTGTCTATTATACCTGCCTTAAATGATGTGTTGGGGTCCCACTGGCAGCACTGTTCATCACATGTGTCCTGGGAGAGGTCAGTAGTTGGCTCATGACACTCCCTACCCCCTTAGGTATTAAGCCGGTTGCAGGTACAACTCTCTAAATATCTCCTTGAAGATAGATATGTGCGGGCAGAGATCTGATTGGATATTTGAGAGAATAAGAAAATTCACAAGCAGAGGGTAACATTAATGTAAGTGATATCTAAATCTTTATTCTTTCCATACTTCAAAGCAGGGAATAAATGGGCGGTAGCCTAGTCTTTTTTCCAGAATTCAGATTGGACCTAGATCAGAAAGGAGTCTCTGTTGATATTGACAGACGTCTAAATCATTAGTCACTGGTATTTAACACTAAGTCACATTAAGCACTACAATTTGACAGGGTTAGGGTTTTTTTTTTTTTAAAGTTTATTTATTCATTTTGAGAGAAAGAGAGAGTGCTTGGAAGGGCAGAGAGAGAGAGAGAGAGAGAAAGAATCTCCCAAGCAGTTTCCACATTATTGGTGCAGAGCCTGTCTTGGGCCTCAGTCTTATGAACCATGAGATCATGACTTGACCTGAAACCATGACTCAGACGTTCAATTGACTGAGCCATCCAGAAGCCCCAAGATTTAACAGGGTTTTGATATCTATTGTTGTCTTACCAGTTTTCTTGAATTTCTACATCTGTGACGATGTATACAATTACTGTTTTCTTTCCAGATTCTTGCCTGGAACTATTCAGGATAAACATCCATAAATACACCATTTCTTCTGGGATGTTTGCATTTTATTCTTTTCATCTTCTTTGAAGATATAAGTTAAGAAAAAGTGAGCAAAACCTTTATAAACCTTGAGAGAGAAAAAAAATACCTTCCATTACACTGAGTACCAATCTTTTAAGACTACTTAGTATTTTCTGTACATGACTTTATATTTCCTTGCAAACTTTTTGACCTTGAGAGCAAGAAGTTTCAATTCTTTTGCAGTTACAGAAGAAAGCTGAAATGTTCAGAAAAGAAATGACTTCTAAGAGGGATATCACCACTCAGAGAAATCAGGATTCAAACACTCCAGAACCAGAGGGAAAGCTGGGAGAACTCCTCAGGATGGGCATGATATTGAGAGCAGATTTGCAGTGTTTGAAAGCAGATTACACATAAAGGTGTTTTGTGTGAAAAGTAGGCACAGAAAGTGAGTGTTTCCTGTAGAAGAAAGTTACAGAAGGTTCCTGAAGTTACCTCATGCAGCCTTGACAATAAAGTGCATACCAAACGCTCTTGACGTGAATTTTATGGCATTTTTCATCTAAATGGCATCTCCCTCACTTATCGTAACCCCAGATTTGAACTTCCTAGATGTATATTTTTAATGTTTTTGAAAACACTGGGTGGTTGCAACCTGATAGCTTTAGGCTGCCAATCTCTGGTGCAGCTGAATAACTAAGGATATATCCCTTCCCCTTCCCTGTTGCTAACCCCTCACCCCGGGTGCGGGACAGGAGGCAGGTGTTAAAGAGTGGCGATAGCCTTGGAGTTGTATCCAACACCCTCCTCCTCCAGGGCCTCTGGGTGCTCACCTCCCACAGCATAGTACCTTCATTTATTAAGTATGTGCCTGCGAAGTTTTCCCAAGAGCCACATTCACTTATGTCCACGCTTTATCATGGTAGGGCGGTAGAGATGGAGAGAGAATACAAGGTGACCCACCTTAATGAGGATTCTGAGAACCATTCCCCGTCTCACATCTCATTTTTAAATGTATGCTTCGGGAATAAAGGCGAAGAATTAGGAAATCAATGGGATTAACTAAATCCACTGCCCTCTTATTCCTTATTTTTATAACACTTCAGGGTTTTTTGTATCATTAAGAACCTGGCCGAACACTCTATCCCAGCGACCCCAGGTTCCAGATAGGAGTAATGTGCTCTATTTCAATTTGTGACTCATTTGTTTTCAAGGTCTCTTTAGTACCACAGGCCTGAGCGCCAAATCATCTCCCCTGAGGAATGAAGGAACTGGCTTCGGGAGAAATTGTGCTAAGATCACCTTTGTTTTAAGTGTGTAAAAATCCTTACATCTAACTCTATTCTAATCTTTGCAACCAATGGTGTAGGCCCTGCCAATTTTTATCAATATTGCCTTCTTTCCTGTCTCCTTCTGCTTCATTAGCCCGTCGCAACAAGCCAACAAACACAACCACCAACAAAGAAGCCTAACACAGAAATGGAGAGCTCCTTCTCAGACAACACGCCAGCAAGGAGAAGGGGGAATGGAGGGATGGAAAGCAGAAAGGGGACATTGAAAGGGGACATTGAAAGCTGGAGGTCATGTTTTTCTATATTCTGATGCCTGGTCTCTTTCAGTGAGCTTTGGTTTCCTTTAGTCCTGGGAAGGCGATTTATGCTTATTTTTTTCTGACTAGGTTAACTATCTCTAAATACAGTGAAATAATTCAAAAACTCTATTTCAAAGACCTCAGGAAATATGGGGAAGAAAGGAAGGAAGCAAAGTATGAGCCACAACCCACAGCCTTGTGAAGGGATGTGAAGCGTTCCTTGCAGAGGCTGGAGGCCAGATCTCCAGTGCAAGAAGGAAGTCACTACTCCCAAGAGGGTACAAGGGGAAGTTGCTGCCAGGGAGTCCTCCGGCATGAGCTCATGTCACCGCCATCATGTCTTCTGTATTCGTGTCCTAGGCCTGTTGTAACATGCAATCACACATGGTGGCTTAAAACAACACAACTGTAGGGTTGCCCGGGGGGCCTTAGTAGGTCGGACCCCTGACTCTTGGTTTGGCTCAGGTCATGATCTCATTGTTAGTGGGCTGGAGCCCCATGTTGGGCTCTGTGCTGACAGTGCGGAGCCTGCTAATAATTCTCTTTCCCTCTCTCTCTGCTCCCACCTCTTTGCTCTCTGTCTGTTTCAAAATAAATAAATAAGCATGAAAATAATCCACTCAGGAGCCAGTGCTTCTCATCTCTTCCACCACCATCACCCTGGTCCATCACCTCCCATATACATGACTGCCATATCTCTCCAACCCTCCATCTGCTTCTACAGAAAAAAAAAAAAAAAGAGAGAGAAAGAAAGGAAGGAAGGAAGATAAAGAAAGAACAACCCACCTGTATTCTCTCTGATAATTCTGGAAACCACAAGTCCAAATCATCTTAAATCCACCTAAATCAAGGTGGTGGTAGGCCGTGTTCCATCTAGAAGGCCTGCGGGTGAATCTGTACCTTGTCACTCCCAGCTTCCTGTGGCCGCTGGCATATTCCTTGACTTGAGGTCACATCACTCTCATCTCTGCCTCTGTTTCACTCACCTTCTCCTCTTCTGTATGAAATCTCCCTCTGTCTCCTCCTCTTTTTTTTTTTTTAACATTTACTTATTTTTGAGAGTGAGAGAGACAGAGTGTGAGCAGAAGAGGGGCAGAGAGAGAGGGAAACAGAATTTGAAGCAGACTCTAGGCTCTCAGCTGTCAGCACAGGGCCTGACAGGGCTCGGGCTCACGGACCATGAGACCATGACCTGAGCCGAAGCCCAAGCTGGAGCCTAACCCACTGCGCCACCCAGGTGTCCCTGTCTCACTTTAATACTTGTGCTCACAGTTAGGCCACCCAGATCATCCAGAATACCCTTTCTGTTTTAAGATCCTTATCTTTACCATATCAGCAGAGTCTTCACCACATAAGCCGACACTCACATGTTCCAGGGATCAGGATGAGGACTTCCTGGGTGACCGTTACCTAGCCGACCACAACACCCGCTGTTGCCTGCACTCAGATTTCAGGTAAATGGACTCATTCACCATCTCCCTGAAGAGTAGTCTGTTCCAAATACTGAGAAACTCATTTTAGAAGTTGTGGTTCTCAGGGGCATCTGGGTAGCTCAGTTGGTTAAGAATCCAACTTTGGCTCAGGTCATAATCTCACGGTGGTTCCTGAGTTCCAGCCCTGCATCCAGCTCTGTGCTGACAGCTCAGAGCCTGGAGCCTGCTTTGGATTCTGTGTCTCCCTGTCTCTCTGCCCCTCCCTCCCTCCCTCCCTCCCTCTCTCTCTCTCTCTCTCTCTCTCTCTCTCTCTCTCTCACACACACACACACACACACACATACACAAATAAATAAACATTAAAAAAATTTTTTTAAAGAAAGTGTGGTTCTCAGGCCAGACTGGGGGACTAATGATCCATAGTAGGATTTCTAAGACTAGGATTTGATCTGGAGAAAGTGTGTTCACTCCACTCACTTCAAACCTCCTTTTAACCTCTTGGGTCCTTGGGCAGGACCCCATGTGCTTTGAAAGCTGTGGAATTATAAGGTGTCTCCATTGTCTGAAGCTGAGTCTTCCTTTGATGCTAAGAGCCTTGCATAAGACAGGACACTAACCTAGCACTGGGAGGGGGAGGGGGATGGATATGAAAGTGGAAAATGGCAGATGGCCATGAGGAGGGATGGATGGCATTTGTGCCAAGGCTGATTCAGAAGATCCCGCTCGTATTCCTCAGTATCTGGTATTGCCTTTCTCTGTCTTAACCCTTCTCACATTGTCTCTAATAGTCTGTTTGTCTGGCTGTCTCCCTAATCAGACTGAGGACAAGGGTCTGTCTTGTTTGTCCACTCAGAGAGCCCCAGCCTGTGACATGGTGCCTGACATATAATAGAAGTTCAATAAGCATGTGTTTGATTGAATGAATGAGTGGAGAAGAGAAAGTAGGAAGTTCTGGGCTGAGAGTTGGCAAGAGAGAGTGCTCGGTGGCAGGACGATTTTGTGCAAGTCAATGTGGTGAAAGTCACAGGGAGGAAAGATGGGCAGCGTGACTATGTGGGATGGCCATTGTATCCTCACTATGGCTGGCAGTACACCTGTGGTTGCTCTGGGCAGATGTGAGGGAGGTGGTGAGCGGTTCCCGGCCCCGCCGAGGCAACAAACTATGGCCGAAGGAATAAGAGCCATGAGGCTTGCAGCTCAAGTCCTGCGTGACCTTGGACATGTCATTTACCCACCCTCTTACCCCCACCCCCCATCCCACCAGGCTGTGGTTTTCTTGGCTGTAAAATAAAGATACCGCCAACAGCTCTGACCTATGGATAAATGGGACAAGTCACATAAAAAGTGCTGCATAATGTCTGGGGTGTAGGTAGAGCTATTACTGTTGTGGTTATAATAATCTGTCAGGCGCCCCAATGGGGGGCTCAGAGCACACCATGTAGCTGGGTACACTGTGGTCAGCACTTCTGCCTAGGGCTGGCTTCTGAGCCTTCTTGCCCTCCTTGGTTGCCATGAGTGATTGGTGGCTTGTGGGTCTATGTTAAGGCGCCAGGGCAACCTTGATGAAGAGCCGAGGGGTTCTGGAGGGCGAAGCTCTCTGTGCAAGTGTAAGCAGCAACTGGGCTTTTTCCAAGGACTAAGTTTTGGCCCTGGGTCCATAGTTTGTTTCCAGCTTACAAAGCACTTGTCTTGCAGCCTTGAGAAGCTGAGCCAAGGGGCTCCGGGAGCTTTGAAGCATCCTAGCTCAGCTTGAAGACGAGGCTCAGAGGAGGCAAGCTTTGCTGCCAGATCTGATTTGAGAGCTAGACTATGTCTTTGGACCCACCTCTCAAAGAGATTAGATCCGAGATCAGAGCCGATGGGACCTTTTCCAGTGTTAATTGGGATTAATTATAAATAACAGCATAGAACTCCCTCACCATGGTCTCTCCTGTGTTTTGTCTTACATGGTGAACTCCAGAACTTGAACACAAATTCTGGAGAAATGTGAGTTTCTTTCAAAGCCTCTGCCCTTGTGGTGAGGGCTGCCTAGCAGGTTTCCTCCTTAGCACAAGGACTAAAGGTCAGAAGGAGCGTTGCATTTCAAATTATCCAATTGCATAGGTAAACCCCATTTACCAACTGGAATATTTTTTTTAATAGATGAGGCCCTCACCAGAGTTTTAATTAAAAATCAATGTGATATATAATTAAATTCTAGTGATCACATATGCACCAGCTCGTCTCTTTAGCTTTTAGCCAGAGGCAGAGAAGGAATGCTCTTATTGATCAACTCAGGAGCCCTCAAGGTGGTCAATATGAGATGTCTCGTCTGAGGGCCGGTGGCTGCTCAGCTGGGCAGCGTCAGAGCGCCCAGCCTGAAGGACACTCCTCCGACTCCAGCAAAGTGTCCCACATCCCCTGACCATAGAAGTGCTCTGCCCAGAGAGCCAGGACCCCGTCTGCAGGCCTGTCTCCATCCTGCCTTCCATCTCCTTGAGCAGTGAGCTCTAAAGAGGAAGCTTTACAAAGAAAGAGGAAGCAAGTTCATGTTGCGCAGACTCAAGCTGTTAGCTCGGCTCTCTTGTCCCATCCCACCACGGACAAGCCCCTCGTTATTTTCAACGCAGCCTCTCAGGTACAAAAAGGGCAGCTGAGTCAAAAAGATGAAGGATCATATTGGTACTGACTTCCACGAAGACAGCAAATGCCTTTCACCATCCAGGCCAGTCCTAGGATGCATCACATCCTACACCTTTTATGTGGAAGAGGAAGGGTATTGATATTTTCCTTTTAAGAAAAGGGGGTGGTGGTGGTGATGGTGCCAGGTGTACAGTACTTCTCACAAGACTATTACATTTTTGATTCATTTTGATTTGATGAGATCCTGTCATCTGATATGGTCACAATATGGTGACGTGAGACAGAGAGTGTTATTTTTATTCTCACTTTACCTATGAATGGTTCCTCCTCTGAGCCACAGAGGGTTGAAGACTTCTCCAGGTACATGAAGCCTGACAGATTTTTGGAGTGGAAGGGAGGTCTTTCTGCTCCATGTCCTGAACCATGTCACTCAGTGACCACTGTTGATCCACTGGTCCATGCCACGGGCTCCTGCTCTCCAGAGAGCTTTCTCTGTCTCTTTTTAAGTGGAATTTAATCAATATATTTTAAATTTGTGGCTCTCCCCCTCCCCTTTTTTCTTTAGATTTTATTATTGAAATATTAATGTATTTTTGTTGTAAAAGATTTAAATTATGTGTGAGAGAGCACAGCATGAAAGGGTCCACTCAGGGCTTGGAATACACCCACTCCCACTGTTCTCCCAGGCCTCCTCCCCTCCCCCCCCCCCCGCCTCTGTCTCCTCCCCCTACTCTTTTTTTCCCTTCCTCTTTCTCCCTTCACCTCTCTCTCTCTCGCTCACTTTTTCACTCTCTCTCTTTCTGTATATTTAAGTAAAACAAGGATATTACTTTGCACAAAAAAATAATGGTTTTAGAAGTCTGGCTTGGTGGAAGGCAAGAATTTTGTCAAATTCTCTCCTTTTATATGAAAGAAAAAGACTGAAAACCTTACATCTCAGAATTCTCATAGACAGGCACCTGGGTGGTTAGTGGGTTAAGCTCTGATTCTTGATTTTGGTTCAAGTCATAATCTTACCTTCATGAGATTCAGCCCCAAGGTGGGCTCTGAGCTGGGTGTGGAGCCTGCTTGAGATTTGAGATTCTCATTTTCCCTCTCCCTCTCCTTCTCCTCCCTCATACTCTATCTCCTCCAACCCCCCCCCCCCCAAAAGAGGAATTCTCCCAGGTGCAGAGCTGGGGCTGAAGTTAGAAAGGACAAGGCTGCAGCATAGATGAAAGACTGGATAAATCTGAAGGTTCACCACCTTCGGCTTTGTGGGGAGGCAGGAAGAAAGATAAATAAAACCCCACGAGTCACCTTTGGTTTCTCCCTCTCCTTCCCATCCCATATGTTGTCTCTCAGCAAATCTTCTCAGCTCCACCTTCATCATATTTTCCAAATCTGATCCTTACGGACCCCTTCCTCAACCCCCACCAACATCCTGGTCAAAGCTGTGAGTGTCTCCCCTGGGAAATTGCAGAGGCCTCAGTGGTGAGCCAGAGCCAATTTTTAAATGACAAGAACTGATAGTTAAAGTCCTCGAAGCTTTGTAAGGTGGTTGTTAAGTATAGTCATGGTTAAAAATTAAATAATGCCCATATATACATGAAGGAATATTACTTAGCTGTGAAAAAGAAGGAAATTCTGTATTTTGCAACAGCATGGATACACCTTGATGGTCAGATAGAGAAAGACAAGTACTACATGATCTCATTTACATGCAGAATTGAAAAATATTGAACTCATAGAAGCAGTAGAATGGTTGTTGTAGAGGCTGGGGTTATGGGGGAAGATAGGACATTGGTCAAAGGGTACAAAGTTCCAGTTATAAGAAAAAGAAGTCCTGGGAATCAGTTGTATATAGCATGGTGACTTGACTATAATAAACAATCCTATATTGTACACTAAGACTTGCTAAGAGGACAAATCTTAAATGTTCCTGCCAAAACAACAATAAAATGGTAACCATGAGAGATGGTGGAGGTATTCATGAAGCTTACTGCAGTAAACATTCTGCCACATATATGTGAACCATATCAACATAGCACACATCTTAAATTTACACCCTGTTCTATGTCAATAAAGCAGGAAAAAATAAATTATATAAACTTATTAAATTATAGAAACAAGGTAATGAACATTTAAAGCCATCACTTCAGAGAAAGATAGATACAATATGTTTGCACTCACAGGTCTAACAGGAGAGACCTGGCAGGAGACCATGGGGAGAGGAAGGGGGAAAGAGAGTGGGGGAGAGTGAGGGACACAGATCAAGGGAGACTACTGAATACTGGAGACTGATGGACTGAAGGGGGAGGGGGAGGGAGGAGGGGGTGATGGTCATGGTGGGGGGCACTTGTGGGGAGAAGCACTGGGTGTTATATGGAAACCAATTTGACAATAAACTATTAAAAAAAATAAAGCCATCACTTGCAGGGGTACCCAGGTGGCTCAGTCAATTAAGTGTCCAACTTTAACACTGTAATACTGTAATGTTGCGTACCCTCACTTTACAGATGAGGAACTTAAGAAACTTGTTCAGCTCACACAGCAAGTAGGCAGAGCTGAAACTTAACTCTGTACTCTTTCTAAGAGGAAGGTGTTTTCAACAGACTTTAATAGAGGAAAATGTCTGAGGTCTCTATGAAAAGTTGAATTTTCTTGGGAACTCTAAATGATATTTGAGAATGCCCATTGGGCATGATGGAAGTTCTGCTTTCCAGATGAAGAGACTAGGAAAGAAGATATAATGACTTTCTCAGAGTCACCAGGTCCATATCAGGCTTTCTGTGCTCCAGACATTCTTAAATAGGGGAGTAAGTATTATTCTAGGGGCTGGCCTATTGGAAGTGATTTGCCTTGGCTTTTCAGTGGGGATCTCAAGTCAAAGGCAAATGCCAGCATGACAATCATAGCCCTTCTTGCTATGAGTGCTATGACAGGACTCATGGGGACTTCAGAAGTATTAAGTAAAACATGGGCTTTGATGGTCCTCTTCTTCTGGGCCTCTCTGAATTATAGGCCAAGGCTGCCATGGTGTTCTCAAAGTCAAGTTACCCAAGTTGGCCCAGGAGCATGGTGGGCCCATTTGACCTTAACTTTTTTGTCTCTTCTCATAAATTTAGATTGTGTCTTGGAAAACCTAAAAAAATGTAGATGGCTGTTGAGATAGATGGATTTAAGTTTGAATCTGGGCTTTGACTCTTTCTGGTTATTGCCTGGAGGCCGGTTATTTTGCCTCTCTTGGCCTCAGTTTCTTCATTTGTACAATGTGGATAATGTTGGAATTAAATGAGATGAAGTGTATGAAGAGCCTGTTAAAGTGCCTGGCACACATGGTCCATGTGCATCAGGTCTGGGTTTCCTTCCAGAAATGCAGGTCGGGGCCCCTCAGCAGGGATTTGTCTGGCCCCACCTGACATCGGTCTTCCCACCAGTTTCAAACTGGGCTGCTCGCCTGTGGCCAGGGAGTGTATTCCAAAGCATTCCTGCTTGCCAGCTCAGGCCTTGGGGCTGCTGTGAAGCTGCAATTCCTTTCATGGAGCTCATGTGTGTGACAGGGTGTGCCCAGCTCTTAAAGTGCTTTGATGAAAATGCCTTTGTGCTAAAAGCTCTATAAATGTAAGGAGCAGAATTGGGCGTGGTGTTTCCAGAATACTCCCAATGTTAGCTGTCATCAAAGGCTCAGGTCATAGAGAAGCTGGAAATGGAGGTGGTTTGCCAATTCAGTGATTCTCCAAAGCAGAGATGGCTTTTCTTTCTCAACTGCTGTTTCTTGACTCACTTTGCTTGATTGTACAAGGCCCATCTTGCCTTTCTTGTATCTTCTGAGCTACAAAAACTGATTTTAACAATCTTTAAAAAAAACTGGTAATGGCATAAGGTCTCCCTACTCACCTCTACCCCACCCAACCTTCCTACCATCCAACAGCACCCAACAGCACCCCCTGGTGGTCATCATGGAGCTTCTCTGATCTTACACCTTTACCAACTCCTTATCTTTCAGCAGGAAATGTACTCATTCATTTGTTCATTCATTCATTTACTCACTCACTCATTCACTTGTTTGTTCAACAACTTATTGGTGAATTATGATGCTCCAGGTAGTGTAGACACTGGAGATGCCAATATGAACAGGTACGATTCCTGTGGGAGTCACAACTCACTGAGGAAGTCGATGGACAAGTAGCTGACCGCACCAGAAGTGTGCACACAATGCCAGGGAAAGAGCCAGAAGTGTACTTCCCTTGATTTCTTCTACACTGTTATTCTCCTTGTCATATTCTTCTTTGTTTCAAGTGGCATGGGAACAGCCAAGGGAGCTTTTATAACTGGCTAGGGAGAGATTGCATTTGGGATATATTTTGCTCGGGTCCAGTGAGAGATTTTTATGTGACTTATAGTTAAGTTACTGTTAGCCCTCCTCTTGCAGAAAAGGCTTCCAGAAGTACTTTTGTCGCCCACTGTTTCGATTCACCAGGCTGTGTCATAAAGCTTCACGATCAGAGATTATATCACAATTTAAACATGTCTCCTCACCCCTGGCTCCGGAACTATGGGTGGAATGGAGAAATGTGATTTAAATGCAAGGAGCCAGCAGCTGGTCTGTGGGAAGTTCTTCAGGTCAGCAGACAGGTCTGTGACGTTGTAAGTAGAGAATTTGTTATGGAAACACTTGAGAGATGTCTCCCTAGATTTGACAGTGATCTTAAAGATGTATATGACATTTCTAATATTGAGCTGTGGAGCTGAAAGAAATGTTTTCAAACAGTATGTAACATGTACCAAGTTACCATCAACGGTGTTAGAGGCAAGAGAATGGATTCTTCTATTCTCTGTATAAGAAACGGAAGATCTAAAAATGTCTTATGAAGAAGTGATGAAAGAGCACGCAGGTAAATAGTAGAGAGAAGAAAAGTATTACGGAGGCGTGTCGGGAACGCTACTACAACATCTGTAATATTTGTAAAAATTGTAATATTTGGGGTGTTTGCCAGATGTTGTAGATCTATACTTGACTATGGTTGTTTTTCTCATTCTAAATGAACTTACACTCACACCTAATTCTCTCTTTCAATTTGTATTCTTTCTTCCCATCCTGTGGCAGCTTCAGACCCTAATAAACCTGCATCAGACCTCCGAAAAAGACCCTAAGGTTGCAGAGGGGACCAGTGAGAATTCTCAGAGCACCCACAGATGAGCGGAGAGATGGAGGAAATATAGGAGTTTGCCAAGTGGCAAGTGGTAAGGGAACTTTCCAGGCAGAAGGACAAGAGAGAGAGGCTCGTGAGAGCATTTCCACACAGTACAGGAGAGCACTGTGATGTGGGTACAGGAGACCTGAGAGGCTAGGCCAAATCATAAAGATGGGCTTCTGCTCTGTGGAGAGGTTAAGCAATGGAGAACTGCTGGAGAGTTTAGGCAGGGGATAGAGAGGTGCAGGTTTGGGAGGGCTCTAATGTTCCTGTCTTTGTCCCTTGTAGCTTTTAGTCAGTTCTACGTTTTCATCCTTCCTTACCTCTGCGTACATATCCCCTTTAACTTTCCTTCTTTTTTTTTAAATGTTTTTTATTTATTTTTGAGAGACAGAGAGAGACAGCGAGAGCAGGGAAGGGTCAGAGAGAGAGGGAGACACAGAACCCAAAGCAGGCTCCAGCTAGCTGTCAGCACAGAGCCCGACACGGGGCTCAAACCCACAAACTGTGAGATAATGACCTGAGCCGAAGCCGGATGCTTAACTGACTGAGTCACCCAGGTGCCCCTAACCTTCCTTCTTTTTTAATACTTTGGGTTAATTCAGACAAATATTTCCCTTGTCTGCCTTCCTCTCTCTCTCCTGTGCATGTAAATTCTTAATTTCTTCCCCATTCATTTGTGAAGTGGGAATGACACAATCATCAAATGAAATAGAAACAATATTGTGAATACTCACTCTCTTACTCTATTTGGGCTGCTACAAGAAAATACCACGGGGGGCCTGGGTGGCTCAGTCGGTCGAGTGTCCAACTTCAGCTTAGCTCACCTTCTGTGAGCTCGAGCTCCGCATTGGCTGTGTACTGACAGCTCGGAGCCTGGAGCCTGCTGTGGATTCTGTGGATTCTCTCTCTGCCCCTCTCCTGCTCATGCTCTGTATCTCAAAAAAAAAACAACAACAACAACAAATAAAAAGTTAAAAAAATTTTTTAAAGAAAGAAAATCCACAGGCTGAGTAGTTTATAAACAAAGGAAATTGATTTCTCAGAGTTCTGGAAACTGCAACTCCAAGATCAGGGTGCCAGTCTGGTAGAGTGAGGGCCCTCTTCCCAGTTCCTAGCCACTGTGTCCTCACCTGGGGGAAGGCTGGCAGCTCTCTGGAGCCTCTTTTGTGAGGCACTAATCCTATTCCTGATGGTTCTCATGCCTCAGGTACCTCCCCTAGGCCTCACCTCCCATACCATCAACTTGGAGGGTCAGGGCTTCAACATATGAGTTTCGGGATGGTGGGGAGAGACACAAACACTCCTGTGTGTGTGATGTGCTGAATGATGAGTTGCTAAGGAGAACAGCAGAGACCCTATCTTTAAGAATTAGCCTGTCATAGAGAAGCAGGTATCTTTGACATTAAATGAGAAGAAAATGCAAAAGATAAAATGGCATAGTTTTACCAAACAGAATAATCTCTTTCGAGAGTTTTATGGTAACTTTAAGACCTTTTTCTTCTCTTTAGGACCTTGAAAGAGTGCCTGGGGAGCACTCTAGGAGCCGCAGGGGAAGAATCCTCTCAAGCCGCTAGAGCCGGGATGCTGTGGTAAGCCATCCTTCACCAAACACTCCGCAAGAAGTATGTACAACTTACAAGTTCAAAGGGAAGTGAAGTAAACGTACTTTTAGGAAACAGAAATATGTTTGTCAGCAAATTTATGTTTCAACACATTTCTTATATGGACACTCAGTAAGAATTGTCGATAGGAACGGGGCCCCTTGGGTCTGATCACATGACAAAACCAGCACTATATTTAGAATCTTAGGCTTAAAAAAATTTTTTTTGAAATTGTACTTATTTTTTGAGAGAGAAAGAGAGACACAGAGCAAGGAGACAGGGAGCAAGAGAAAGAGAGACAGAGAGAGAAAGACACAGAATCCGAAGAAGGCTTCAGGCTCCAAGTTGTAAGCACAGAGCCCGACGCAGACCCCCGACACAGGGCCGGTCGCAGGGTTACTCAGAACTGTGAGATCATGACCTGAAGTCGGATGCTCAACCAACTGAGGCACCCAGGTGCCCCTAGAATCTTAGGCTTTTAAAGTTGAAAGAAACTAACATGACTTCATCTTTCCACCCATGTTATAATTTCTTTTAGTTTTCTTTGTTTGGATGAACAATATCTGCGATGTTATCTTTGAAAGAAGCAGGGGATGTTTATTTCATTTGAGTAAGATGTGAATATTTATCCTTGAGAGCTTGTCCATGCTGCCGATTTTCCTTGAAGTGGGTCTGTTGTGTTCCGTTTCAATGTATCTACATAACCTGCTGAGCTCATCTTCCTGCAGTTTGAGATTCTTTCTTCCCAAACATGGGTCTCTTGTTTGTACCCACGGGGAGACACTGTCCTTCATTGATTCTTTCTGGCAGTGATTCCATTACCTCTTTATGTTCTGACATGAAAAGGGATTCGCTTAAATCATGTCTCCCGGATAAATGGCGTAAAGATCTTCGTCACTTAAGCATTTCCTGCCTGTGTGCATTTTCAGGCATCGACAATGGCTACCCTGTGAAGATACTGTTCTCAAAGATCAATGATTTCTGGATTTTCAGGGCTCATCTTTTCTACCAATTAAGCCATGGACGTTTCCTTTTAAACATACATTTCCTTTGATATTTTATTACATGAGGAGGTGGATTCAGCTGTCTGAGTGTATGGATGATAGAGTTGCAGGGGCTGCTCTAAGGAAGGATGGGAAATTTGCATTTAATCCCAGGAACAACTTTTGGGGTTTTTTTGTTTGTTTGCTTTTTTAATGAAGGCCAAACAATTTATAATCTAGGAGAATGGGATCCGTAGGAGTTGTGCATCTTGGCTGCACCATAGCCCTGTATGCGTTTCTTCACCAAGGGAGAATTTGCAAGTACACATTCATTTAAAGGGACAGTTGAGCCTGTGTTGTTATATAGGGAGTCAGGAGTCCTAACCTCTAGCAGGGTTGAAAATCCACATGTAACATACACAGTCAGTTAACACATATTCTGTAGGCTATATGTATTATATCTTGTGTTCTTTCTTTAATATTTATTTATTTTTGAAAGAGAGAGAGAGAGAGAGAGAGCAGGGGAGGGGCAGAGAGAGAGAGAGAGAGAGAGAGGAAAACACAGAACCCTAAGCAGGTTCCAGGCTTTGAGCTGTCAGTACAGAGCCCAATGTGGGGATCAAAAATGTGAACTGTGAGATCATGACCTGAGCCGAATTCGGATGTTTAACCAGAGCCTCCCAGGAGTCCCTATCCTGTATTCTTACAATAAAGTAAGCTGGAAGGAAGAAAGTGTTATTAGGAAAATCATAAGAAGAGCAAATATATTTATGGTACTGTATGTGCTTACTGAAAAAATATTGGCACACAAGTGGACCTATGCAGTTCAACCCCATGTTGTTCAAGAGTCAATTGTATTTGCAATTTGGGCCCCCAAATAGCGTGCATTGTGTAAATTCTCCCTTCCGCGAGAATTTGCTCGCTAGACAAATATTTATTGACGGTCCACTCTGTGGGAAGCCCTGTTCTTGCTCTGGGCACACAAATGTCTTACAGCCAGGCCTTGTGTCCTTAAAGAGCTTGCAAAGTTGCCAAAGGGGAAAAAGCAAAGAAAAATGTAATCGAGGGGCTATTTGCATAAAAACGCTAAGCACCAAGTTGGCAAATTTAATAATGGCATCCCCAAGTTAATAGTAAACAACTTTCCAGCCCCAAAGGCTCTATGCCCCCGCTGAGGCTGGATAAATAATTTTACCACAAAATATTGGATTAGAAGAAATTCATTTACGGTTTCCATGGGTTCTAACAAAAATGTGAAGGCCGCTAGAATGTCTCTGACTAGCTGAAACTCAGAGGAACCTCTGAGCCTTTTCCTTTCAGTTAAGAAGTCAGTTGCTTCCATGGATCTTGAAGACACAGACCGAAGGGACCTGGGGTTTACCCTTGTTTGCTTGCTTTCCTGTCTTGACCCCTTTCAGGATGCTGAGCAGTAAGCCCTAGTAATAAAGAGATACAGTTCACTGCCAGAGGTTAGTTGGCCCTTAAGTAGTTTTGTTTTGAAGACTAGCCAGAAATACAGAAACAACCTCGTTGACCTTTAGATCAAAAGCCACCGGAAGCTCACAGAGGAAGAAAGAACCAAATGATGATGGGTGGCTCCTTTTGGGGACAGGAATGCAGCTTTCTGTATGGTTTGTGTTTCCTCTGTGCCTGTAAGAAGTGTAATGTGGGTAGGTAATCTGTGTATTCACATTTATTTTTAGAAAGAAGCGGGGGTAGTAATGTGAAGCAGTCACATACCTACCTCCCTTTAATAGTTTATGGATCGTGTTAACATCCATAAGGCATAACGTTTCTACTGTTTGAGAGGCAACAACTGAAAACAGTGTTTACACAAATTCGTTTTTGAGGGGCCTTCACATCTTGAGGGATGGCTGTTGAGAACAGCTATGTGACTTGCTTAGAGCCTGGCTGGGGTTTTAAGTCCTACGGTCCACACCTCGTTCTCACGGCTTCTTCCTACTTTCTCTCATGTGCGAGAGCATTTGTCTCCATAGTCCATGGATCTGGTGAGGATTTATCCATCGCTTTATTGCTTCTGTGTTTCCTTAGTGTTTTCCTACCTTTAAACCCACATTGTTATGGGGCGCCTGGGTGGCTTAGGATCATGTCATGATCTCATGGCTTGTGAGTTCAAGCTCAACGTCCGGCTCTGTGCTGACAGCTCAGAGCCTTGAACCTGCTTTGGATTGTGTCTCCTTCTCTCTGCCCTTCCCCCGCTCACGTTCTCTCTCTCCTCTCTCTCTCTCAAAAATAAATAAACATTAAAAAATTTTAAAAACCCACATCATTATAATTAGTAGCATAAACGTAAAGTAGATTTTCTACCTTTTGGTCTTCCATGAAGGCTCACCTAGAAGTAGAGGGTGAGGCTTGGAAAGGCAAACTTTCATTCAATGGAAGGAAGCCCTTTGTAACCATCAGAGCTGCCCCATGGACTGTCTGCCTTAAAAGGGAGTGAGCACGATGTCCGTGGGACTGCATGGTGACAGGCTGCACTGTGACACTAGGGAGATCAGAAAAAGGATGCCAACTTTAGGAAAGAAGTGGTAAAAATCATCCCTCAGGTTCCTTCAGACCCTAAGCCTTTTATACGTCCATGTGCCAAGGAAGGCATTTTTTACTTTAAATTTCTGGCCACCTTCATCACCAGGAAAAGCATCACACATCATATAAGAGGATGAAGCTGTATTTTATGTTTGGCCATTTGCTCCTAGGGATCTTTGCCAGCTTATTTTCAGATCCTGAGCTGTGGGAGGCACTGGCTGCTGTGGCCTGAATGTGTGTTTGACCTAAAAATGTATATATTGAGACCCCAACAAAGGTGATGAGGCCGTTGGAAGGGAATTAAGTCACTGGAGTAGAGCCCTCGTGAGTGGGATTGGTGCCGTTCTGTAAGAGACCTCAGAGAGGCCCTCTCTCCTTTCACTCTGTGAGGTTATAGATAGAAGATGCTGTCTGTGAACCAGACAGCGGGTGGCAGTCCCCCGGATCTTGGACTTCCAGCCTCCCGATGTGTGAGAAATCAGTGTTCATGTTTTTACAAGCCACCCAGTCTACAATAATCCTTTAGAATGGCCTGCCTGGACTAAGACACCACCTAGCAGGACTTTGAGGGCTGATGTGCGCCTGTGCAGTTTCCACACACACAGTCTGGTTTAGCCGTTCAGATGAACCGGGCTGTCACTTAGGTGGTTAATCAGGCAGAAGTCTGAGCAGAGTCTCCTGTAGACTGACTCTGTAGACTCTGGAGAAATGTCCTCCTAAGCGTTAGAGTCTAGGTTGAATTTAAGGGATGGTGGGGTAAGGGAGCTTCGGGTGGGGAGGAAAGCAAACTATCTCTCATATTTGGAAAGGATAGGTAACATAAGATGTCAGTGCTTTCGGAAATGCATTTCTTTATTTAATTAATTTTTTATTTTTATTTTTGAGAGAGAGGATGCAAGTGAGTGAGGGGCAGAGAGAGAGAAGAGAGAGAATCCCAAGCAGGATCTATGCCATCAGCACAGAGCCTGAGGAGGGGCTCCATCTCATAAACCATGAAGTCATAACCCGAGCAGAAATCAAGAGTTGGACACTCAACCCACTGAGGCATCCAGGCGCCCCTCCAATTTCCCTTTTTTAGCAATACCTCAAGTATACTCCTCCCAGAAATGTAGGCTAACACCCATTTCCCCCCAAATTATTGGGAATTATACAAAGTATAATCACTTAAACAATTTAAAAATTAATTTAATAAGCAAAGACAGCATTCTATTGTTGCTTAAATTTTATCTTTTTTTGGTAACTTTTAGGGCTAATCACATTTTCAAATACTTATTGACCATCTGTGTATTTTTATGAATCTCCCCTTTTAGTTTTTGCCTACT